>CATKHJ011263657.1:0-52405 GCA_949750685.1 Vernicia montana | reverse complement strand
ATTATTTAATATTAATTTTTTTTTATGTATATATATATTCATTTATATCTCTTTTTTACATATTTATATAATATAATTTATCTTTTACATAAAAAAAATAAATTAAAAATTAAAAATGATATATATATATATATATATATATATATATATATATATATATATATATATATATAATCGGGGCGGGTTTTAGCATTACCCGCCCCGCCCCGAACCCGATTCGGGTTTTAAAATTAAAATCCGCCCCGCCCCATTTATTAAATGGGGCGGGTAATACCCGTCCCATTAGGGGCGGGGCGGGGCGGGGCGGGGCGGGGCGGGCTAAATTGCCATCCCTAGATAAGAGTGATATGAGAGTAATTAATTAATAGAGTGTCCATTTCTGAATTTTCCAAATCACACACACACACACACACACACACACACACACACACACGTGGTTTTGTACTGAAATTAAAATTACCATATGTATCCTTGTGCCAACAAAACTTTTAATTCTAGCACCCAATTGTAATATTATCCGCGGCAAATTAATTGCTGATGATTAATTATTGGATAATACTAGGTGATGCAAGTTGTGTTAAAAAAAATTTGACGCAAATCAATATAATTTGAACACATCATACAGTAAGAAATAAATAATAATAATTATCTTTATTTTACATCATAAGTTATATAAAAAAATTACATAATTGCTTTTATTATGTCAGACGCAATTGCATCATTTAGGATTATCCCTTAATTCTTTCCATCTCCATAATTTTTCTTACACAGTTTTTATTAATATTAATTCACGTTTTGTGCAGTTTATTATTAAAAAATATTTTTGATTAATTTTTAACTAACCATCATAAAAGGTAAAAATATATAATTATTTTAAATAAAAAGATATATAAATGTAAAATTATTATATATTTATATAAATAATAATTATTATTATTTTAATAGATTTTTAAAATAATCTCCCCGTCAATATTTTTATATACTAATATAAAAATTCAAATTATCAATCACAATATATTCAATAAAAAAAAATTATAGGAGAATATAATGAAAAAGAATTATATTATAATGTATTCCTCTTACTTATTTATTTTTTTTATATTGTTACTTTTTATTTTTTTTTTCTTCATTTAATTTGTTCAAATAATGTTATTATTTAAAAAAAGAAAAAAATATAAAAAACTTCACATTAAATACCCTATTAATTACCTAGCTAACATTTATTTTAAATTATTTTTTAAATACTAAAAATTATATTAAAATTTCAAAAATTTGTAGAAAAAGATAAATAAAATGGCAAGCATAAAGAGTTTTAAAACTTTCTCTATATTCCAAGTTTAATATATATAATAGATATGACACAATCAATTATATATTGACAAAATAAAAAAATTTCTATTTCAATACATTTTGAATATACATCATTTACCAGTTACTTAATAAGCTTTTTAATTTAGTGATATTAGAGTTCTTTTCATAACTGAAAAATTTTAAGTTCGGCTCTCAGTTTGAGCCAAATTTACTAAAAAAAAAATAAATATACATCTTTTATTTTAAAATAAAAATATATATATATATTTATAAGAGATTCAAGGCTTGAGTTGCACAATTTGGAATTTGTGATAATACATCCCCTCCTCTAATTCTATCCTATTTAATAATTATACCAATATTTGATGAATGGAAATATTTCAGTTCAAAATCTCCAAGAAGACCAATCAAGTTACATTTTATTCATAAAATAATATGTTAAAAAAAAACTTTTATATGATTAATTTGTATATCTCATTTCCAATAATACACAATTTGATTGGTCTCTTTACTCTTTTTAAGGATATGTTAAAAATAGAAAATTTCATATTCAAGTTTTCATTGACATCATTATAATGAGAATTTTTACTAGTTTGATAAGAGTTATTAATTAAAAGAATGTTTATTATTGTGTACACAATGATTAATAGAAATAATACACAATAATTTTCGAGTTTCGACCGATTATTAGTATTTCTCATTATTAGTATCATTTTAATAATTACCATATTAAAATTTGATTATTGGTTAACTTGTATTAAATGGTTGATAATTGCAGGTCCATATATCAGTGGCTGGTGAAGATAAAATGAGAATAACATGGATAACAAACGATCCAACTCCAGCCATAGTAGATTATGGTACATCTCCAGGAGTGTACGGATCATCTGCAACTGGGACTACATCTTCATATCGTTACTTAACCTATAAATCTGGCCAAATTCATAATGTTATGATTGGTCCTCTCAATCCAAACACTGTTTATTACTATCGTTGCAGTTCTAATTCAGCTCGTGAGTTCAGTTTCAAAACCCCACCTTCTCATCTCCCTATCAAATTTGCCATTACAGGTACATTTAATTAATTATATATGCAACTTTTAATCTTTACAATATTTCAAATTTGATTAATTGAGTTGTTAGTTTGATATTATTATTATTATTATTTATATACAGTCCGATTTTATTTTTTTATTTTATATTTTTTTAAAAAAAAAAGTTAATTTTAAATTTTTTATATTATTTTGATTGTTTTTTTGGTAAAAATAATTCCACCAAAATTAGTCAACAAATTAACTAATTTAATACCAAAGAATATCAGTGTTGTTTTCAATATTGAAAAGTCACGAGTTTTAGTTTTAATTAGAGTCAAATTGAAACTAATGAGCTTTTAATTTAATAATATTGGAATTATCTTAAGAGTTAAAAGGTTTTAATTTCGAATCCCAGCCAAATGAGCTCAAAAAATTAATTAATTTAGCGACTAGTCTATTTTATAAATTCTTTTGATAATCATATTATTTTTCTTTCAATTTTTACTTAAAAGTGATATTGCAAGTAACCATTTGTCAACCAATTTTTAAATTTGATATATGTATAATATATTGTGGACAATTAATTAATGCAGGTGATCTTGGACAAACTGGTTGGACAAAATCAACTCTGGAACACATATCAAAATCAGACTATGATATGTTACTTCTACCTGGAGATTTATCATATGCCGATATGCTTCAACCTCTATGGGACTCATTTGGCCTCCTGGTGGAGCCATTGGCTAGCCAGCGGCCATGGATGGTGACTCAAGGCAATCATGAAATTGAAAAATTCCCAATTCTCCACCAAACAACCTTTACTGCCTACAATGCTAGATGGCAAATGCCGTTTCTAGAAAGTGGATCAAGTTCAAATCTATACTACTCCTTCAATGTAGGTGGTGGTGTACATGTTATTATGTTAGGGTCTTACACAGATTTTAGTCCAAATTCAGATCAGTACAAGTGGTTACAAGCGGATTTAGGCAAAATTGATAGGGGGAAAACTCCATGGATAGTTGTGCTTATTCATGCTCCATGGTATAATTCAAACACTGCTCATCAAGATGAACCTGAGTCTGTTGACATGAAAAAAATTATGGAAGATTTGCTTTATCAAGCTCGTGTTGATGTTGTTTTTGCTGGCCATGTGCATGCATATGAGCGATTTGTAAGCCCTCTCTCTCTCTCTCCCTGTCTCTATGTTTGTTTTAATAAATATGTTTAAGAATGGAATGAAATGCTAAACTAGACACTCCATCACTAAACTATTAATGAGTATATAGGGATGATTTTAGGTTCGGGTTGAATCAGAATTAAGTTCAGGTCTATTATGATGGGATTAAGTTCTCCAATATGAGTAATCTGAGTTGGGTCCAATTGATTTCGATCAATTTTTTAAAATTTAAAATTTCCAATTAATTTTGGCTAGTTCCAACTTATTTCTAGCTAAAATCGGCTGAATTTTTTTTTTTTTTATGCATTTGCAAAGGATCGATCTTAAATTTATTTATTTTTTTATTTCAGACTCGTATTTATCAAGAAAAAGCGAATAATTGTGGTTCTATTTACATCAACATTGGGGACGGTGGCAACCGTGAAGGCCTTGCCAAAGAGTAAGTTAATTGAATTTCAATCAATTAATTTGTCATTTGCATATTAATTTTAATTGATTATATTAAATTAGTTTTTTTTATTTATTATTTTTAATTTTGACTAAATATTATATATTAAATGCAGTTATATAGATCCAAAGCCAGAAATTTCAATTTTCAGAGAGGCAAGCTTTGGGCATGGACAGCTTGAAGTGGTGAACGGAACTCATGCACTATGGACATGGCATAGAAATGATGATGATGAGCAAATTCCAAGTGATTCAATTTGGCTCACAAGCCTCTCTTCTACCCCTGCTTGTAAACCCTGAAAATATGCCCAGAAAAGGGCTAAAAATTAGAAAAATATACTTCTGAGAAAATGAAACAATATGAACAGGAAAAATCTCTACAATTAAATTCATAGAAAATGAGAATGAATTAAGTTAAAATTAAATAATTTCATAATGAAATCCTTTGATAAAGTTGTTGAATATAAACATTTTCATATTTGTTGAGATTTCATATTTAAATCTTCATATTAACTTAAAATATTTTATTTATTCAATGGTAAAAAAAATGATGGTAAAAAATAAATTAAAAATCCATTTAATAACAATGTCGATAAATAACTATAAACTTATCCTTAAAATTCAAAATTATCATTAAATAATAAATATTTATTTAACTCGTCAATCAGGTGTTATCTGATTGATTTTTTTATCACTTTTAAGAACGTGAGAAGTGAGAGATCTCACGTTCGAATATCTCAAATCACAAATATTAAAGGGGAGGATTACTTCCTATTGTATAGTTTACAGTGTTATTTCGGCCTATTAACTTTCCTAATATGAAAAATAAATAAATAAATATTTACTTTAACTCACTTTATTTATTGATTATATCAACAAATATAACACATATATTTGCCAAATTATTTCGAAAGCTCCCTGTTGGACCCAAAAATGAAATAGACTTAGGTTGAACTTAATTTGTTGGATTGTAGGCTGAAAATGATGTTAATTACTTTAGACTCATAAATAAATGTTGAGGTCTAAGTAATTAAATTAATTAGAAATTGGCATGCAGAGACTAGGAAGTGGACAGACTGACAAGCTAAAGACTGAGAGACTAATCAAGTGATGGCAAGATAGTTGAGGCTAAAATTTAGAATCGGAAATGAAATATCATGGGCTAATATAGAATAGAACGTGGAGTTTAAATCAAGGAATTTAATTACTTTTTGGCTGCTATAAATACAAGAAGCTTTCAAAAGAAAAGAGAGAATCAACAATCAATCAGCAGACTATCAAGCAAAATAGCAAACTATTTCAAGCTCTAAAAACTTTTTATTCAATTGCTGTCAATTTTCTAAGTTTTTAAAGCTTTTGTCATTTTATTTTATCAATTATCCTGTCATTAATGTATTTACATTTATATTAATATAAAATTAATTTTTATTTCAATAATCCTTTGGTTTATTTTGTGATCATTGGAGAATTTATATCTAGCGTATCTAAGTATTTTAAAAGACTTAAAATTTTTTGATCTCTTTTCACAATCGTTTGTAAAAGTCAATTATATACGAGACTCCCAATATTTTCTGGCACGCTAAATTTCATATTAGCCAAAAAGTACCACAACACTCCCATTCTAATGTTTTTCTTCTTATTCTTCTTTTCCGGAAAATTGCATTTAGGTATATAAATTTTTTTAATTATTTAGTTCTTTGGTCTTTAAGTTTCTATAAAATTCAATGCTTTAACCTGAAATTTGCTATATGATTACTATATCATCTATGCAATTTTAGTTCAAACATGTGACTTCTAAAGAAAAAAGAATTACAAAAATTTAGGAAAAATTTGATGTTTGGTATTTTGAACAAATTCAGAATTTTGTGTAGTTTCCCCCATTTATTTACTAAAAATTCTATTTAGATTTGTTTAATACTTCATCCTTATTTTTCAAAATTAATAATTTTTATTTTTACTGTTTATCAACGACTAAATATTTCACTAATTAATTATAAAAATTTCATTGCACTTTAATTTTTTATATTTCAAATTAGATTGTTCTATATGGCCTAATATTTTAAAATCTAATTATACTATAACCTCCAATTCTGACTATATTTTAATATCTAAAAAAAAGCCTTCCGGCTCGAAACCAGCCCAAATTATCTATTTGTAAACTGGATATATTGGGTCTGATCTGAACTCAAGCCCAACCCGTTCCAGTTTCAAGTCTAGATAAGTTCACCAGTCTTGTCCATTTTCTGGCTGGGTAAATGGTAGATTGGATTGGTCTACCAGAAGTTTGTTTCTTCTTCTTCTTCTTCTTCTTCTTCTTCTTCTTTTTTTTTTTATCACCGAGTTAATTTCTTTTTTATTGTTACAAATTTATAATAATAATTTATCATTCTGTCATTTCTGTTTTTAAGACTTAAAATTACATTTATTTAATTTATTATCTGTAAAATATATATTTAATTTATTTTTAATTACAATATGTTTTTTTTTTAGTTTTGGTTGTTACTATTAAGTTTCATCTCTAGTAAATAGTAAGTAGGACCGCAAATTTCAATTTGCCAAAAATTATGAGTCAGAGAGAGTGGAATAAATTAAATTTTTGTAAAATTTAATATTTCTGATGCAGACTTGATTTAGCAAGTGATTAAATAAGTTCAAGGGCGGATAGAGCCCAGGTCAGCCTTAAAAAAAATTATATGTAATAGTATTATTAAATATGTAGTTAACATGACTCAATTAGAAAATAGCACATGTCTCAATTATATTTTATTATCCAAATTTAATGCCTCAAGTCCAATCACCTCATTCTATTAAAATAATTTTTTTTTTTTAATTTACACGTGACTCATACACGATCACACTTCAATTATTTGTTAATTGCCAAAAGCTTATATATGACATTGTTCTACTTAATTTTATATTTTAATATTTACTCTCATTCTTTTTCCATTTAAATTCTGCACATGCCCTTGAATAAGTCTAACAATACAACTCACAAATTTATTAAATTTGGGGTTTACACTTAAGTTAGGAGAGTCAACTTTCTTCAACTTACCTGAGGTCCAACTTTCTTCAACTACTAGGACTTTAAAAGGGCTCCCTTCTTGTAGCTTTGGCTATCTGAAGGAATCTTCATTTTCATTTTTTTTTATGTTTTTTTCTTCTGGTTTTATATTTAAATCATTTTGTTCTTCCCTATTATGGGTTTATTTTGCCTTCCGCTCAAAGCGGGTTTTTTTTTTTAGTTTTGGAGCAAATCTTTTTACGGTGGTATTATCGTCCTTCTCTTCAATTTAGTCCAGTTCTTCCACCAAATGATTTTCATTATCAAGTTGTTCAGACATAGAGAATGATGGGGAAGAGAAGATATGGCTAACCCTAGCCAAAATATCTATGGATTGTGCGCTTTCAACTCCTATCTATTTCATCATGTGAAATCCTTGGCTCATGATAATGGAACAAGTCCTCCATGACAAAGTCGGTTTAGATAGTGGGATTTTGTTCCCTGTTAGGTATATCTTGCCTCTTATCTTCTTCGACAATTGATGGTTTTTGATGAATCTCAATGGTACAAAACTTTAAAGAAAAGTCCAACTGTATATTCTCTTATGGTAGCGGCATTTTTAGACTCTTTGTCTCTGCGGCGATGAAGAAGACAGAGGTGTCGGTGGCAACAAAGACTTTTGGAAGAGAAAAGAGATGTCATGAATATATATGGTATTTAGCATCATTGTTAGATCTTTGGATTTTGAATCCCACAAATTCTTTATCTGTGATTAATTTAAGTTTTAAGTCCATGTTTAAAAACTCTTTAATAGGTAATTATTTTTTAGACTTTTTATCTTGTAATGCTATATATTTTTAGACTTTCTTTGTACTTAATGGGTTTTATATCCTTTTTAATGCAATGCTATCAATTTCTCCTTTGGAAAAAAAAAAATTTGCACTCAAGTTGAAATGAAATGATAAAAAATAATAAAAAGCTCAAACCTAGCTAAGCTCACGTGTAGGGAGGGTGAGGGGTTCAATGCACATTGCTTGGCAAAAACCATAATAATAATAATAATAATAATAATAATGTAAAAATTTTCATGATTAGCCATGCAGAGAATTGGTATTATGGGATATGATTAAATATGACCTCAGAAAGTAAGAAACTTAAAGGCTTGCAATATTGATGAGGTCATGCCCATGGCCATGGCTATGAAAGCTTTTGGTTAAAAATTAAAACACAAATCTTTATCTGTGGGTCATAAAAATATTTTAAAATTTATAAATTAAAAAAAATTTAAAAAAAATAAACCAATAAAAAATCTCTGCCAACAAATCACAAATTCACCCATGATGTAAATCAAAGAAATCAAAGAAAGAAAAGGTTTTACTTATAATAATCAAGAAAATTTCTCTAAGTCTTTCACGTGTATAGCATCATGCTGTCCAATCATATCCCACGGGTCAACTTATTTGCTCTCTTATAGGGTGATGCAATCATAGATTTCTTCTTCTTCTTCTTTTTCATTTTTTTTTTCCCTCTATGATTAATTTTAACGAAAAAGTTGAATGAAATTTGTTTACAATACATTTTTATTTTTTATTTTTTCCTATTTTTAGAAAATTAATATAATTTTTAAATCATACATTACCACAAGTGAAAATATAAGATTTTAAAAAAATTTAAGTGTTTATAATATAATAATTTATTAGTATATTAATTAAAATGATATTCAATTTTGCATAATTAGACATAATCTAATAATAAATATATGTATAATATGTACAATAAATTTAGATTCGATTATATTCGTCTGATAGGTTTTGAGAATTATAAAATTAAAATTTGTAATTTTGTAATTTATAATTAAAACATTGAATTATTAATAAAATTTAAGAATTAAAATAATTAATTTCTAAATGATAAATATTAAGATTTTCTTAGGACTTTATTAGTCAAAAATTAAAATTTTAAAATAAACACTTACCTGTGTCTTTATGTTTGGGGTAAAGTAAAATTGAAAGTGTAATTACCCAGTTGGGAGAGAGTCTGCTATGCATAATGCATAATTGTAGTTGTATTTATAGGCAATATAGAGGATGATGATGGTAGTGGTGGTGGTGGTGGTGGTGGTGGGTACTCATGAATGCCCTGTTTATCTGTGGCCATGCAAAATCTCTTGAGCACTGCCATAAACATTTATGATAAAAACAACTCTCTACTACACTTTTACTTAAATCATGAACCCAAATTTTCTTTTTTTTTATTGACTTCAAATTGCTGCAAAAAGCAAAAATTTAATTAATTTGAGTATTAAATAGGGGGTGGGCTTGGAAAGATTACTAGGGGAAGAAAAAAAAAACCATAATTGTTAGGGGTTTGCCATCATTGGTTGTTTCAGAAGCAGAGTGTAATAACTAATAACCTTAGCTCTCTCTCCCATTCACACACTTACACTTACTTATTATTAACCCAATATTTACTCACTCTTGCACTTTTGCACAGACCCCTTTTGCCTCCCTACTACTCATTTTGTTGACTATATTTCATATACTTTGAATTGCAGATAAGACTGACTTACTACACTAGCCACATATGTACCTCCCCATCCTTATTAATAAATAAATTATTTAAAAAAAATAAAATAAAAAGACTTAATGACAAAAATAAATAACTTTTTTCAAAAATTTATAATTGTATTGAAATCCTTGGAAATATATAATTTTACTTTAATTTTAAAAAATTAATTGTACTTGTAATCAGTTATTCAAAATTGAAATGAAAAATAACCAATTATACCCTTTTTTTTTCTGATTACTTATCATCAAATTCAATTCTATTTTACTTTTTTATCAATTTTTTTAACTGCAAAAAAATAATGGATGTAATTTTAAGCAAATGAATATAATTACAACTAATTTTCATAATTAGAGTAAAATAATTTATTTTCCAAAAAAAATTGAGGTTTTTTTTCTTGTCATAGACCTACAATATAATTAAGTTAACAAATATATTGATAAATAATGAGATTTTGATGTATTATTTGAGATAATAATAATCATTATAATTAAACAAATTCATTTAAACTTACTAATTAAAATTATTCATTTTTTTAATATAAAATAAAGAATTAAGTTATATAAAATTCATTGGTCCCATACTCTTATTAGGATAGTTGGTTCCATGGCTGTTGGGATTTTAGCCATTCATCCTTCATACTTAATGTTTTGGCTATTAATTTGAGTTTTTTTTTTTTTTTTTGGCCTAGAGCCATTGATTTGAGTTAATGAAAAAAGTTTATTTTCAAAATAATAATAATAATAATAAAGAATTTTAAATTTGACTGTGAATTGGCTAAATAAATCAAAGTGATATCTAAAAATGTCACTCTAATTTGATGGGGTATTTGTGTAGAATACATGATCAGTTCGATCATCAGTTCAGTTTTAAAAATACTGTAGAATACCTTCAAAAAGACTTGGATTGTTAGAGAATTAATCATGTTGATAACAAAGAAAATCTAAAAATGTCCCTGTTGGGTTAGTAGGAATTGTACGGATCCATAGTGTTGGTCTGTAATTTTTATTTTTATTTTTTTAAGGACATGGTCCCTCCTCCTTGTAATATATAAAGAAACAATATTAAAAAATTTAATAATTTTGGTACATTTTTTTTTTTGTTGAAAATAATAATTTTGGTACATTTAAAGCATAGTGTATGTAAAATCAATTATTGGAGGTATATAGTATGCAAATATATCAATTCCTGTTCTGAAAATTATAACATATGTTAGTTCTTCAACTTAAAAATCAAACACATTCAATAATGTTTGGAGGTTTCTCGTGAATTAGTCTATTGTCCTAATTCGTCTGTGTATCTGACTTTTCAGACAAGCTCAGTGACTCCACTTCACAATATTAAAATAATAAAACAAAGTATAAAATAATAATTATTATAATCTTATTAATAATTCTTCACCCTATTTCTCAAAATTTAATTAAAGTAATTTTATGGATATTATTATAAACAAATGATTTATTATGATATTCAATAGTCAAGTTTAAAGTATATGATTATGAATGAATGAGGATGATGTTATATAAATTGTATAGTTTTAATTACTATTAGTTGAATATTAAAAGTAAATTAGTTTATTAAAGACTTTGCAAAAAAAAAAAAAAAATTAGTTTATTAAAGAGTTTTAAGTTATGAAATATTTCTTTTATGTAAACAAATGAAGTTTGAGTATTTATGTGTTTTTTTTTCAATATGTATATTTATAATGATTATTATGTTATATGAATTTGATATTGTTTTGATGGAGTATTGAAATATAATGATTATTATGTTATATGAATTTGATATTGTTTTGATGGAGTATTGAAATGAAATATTTATAAAGAATTTTAAGTTGATTTTATATGACGATATAACTGTTAACTATGAAATATAATATTAAAATAATTAAATTTATGTGATTGGTTTTAAAAGATATATCAATGAATAATAGTTTGTAAGTTTAATTAATTATATTAAAGGAACTTTCTTTATGTAAGCTACTAAATAAAATTTTAAGAAAAAGGAAAGTTTATAGTTATATATATAATTCTTTTAAAAGCTTTTAAATTATCAAATATCTTTTTAGATTAATTATCTTTTTAAATAAATTACTTTTAAAATATATTTAAAATATGTTAGTAATCTTATATATATATATATATATATATATATATATATATATTGGAATTGACTCTTTTGGAAATGATATTGTGCTAATATTTTATAATTATAATCATATGATTAGAGAATTGAGTAATTTGGATATTATTGAATTTGGAGATCTAGGAAGGGTCATTGAGTTGTTGTTGGTTATTGCGGGCTATTTAGAAGTGTTTGTTTCTTTTTATTTTAGAGGAAAAATGTTATAGTTATAAGGGAGACTCTGTCAAAATTTCGGCAGAATCTTAAGAGTCATTTGGATATAAATTCTAAAATGTTAAGTTCAAATTGTTTGTATTATGATATTTCTTATCTGTTACCTAATATAGGCATCTTTCTGGCCACTAGACTGCAAACGCTCCAAGGAGAGCTAGTTTAATTTCTGTCAAATTTGTGAGTAATACTTTCTGATATATTTTATCTATCTCTCATGCATTTGCATCTCTGATATGTATATATATCTATGTATTTAATTATGCATTATAAATGCATAAAGACATCCTAACACTTGATTGTGAATTATAATGTATATGACTTGTGAATGTTTGGATATGATTAGGATGACATATGACCATATAGAGTTCTGATTATGATTATTAGTATATTATGATGATTGAGATATGATGAGTTATGATTGGTGTATGACGATTTAGGGGCTTGTTCATCGCCTAGTGTTGCATGGCTTTGGCTATTGACGATTGGAACCTTATGTATGGATTATAAGAGACATTATTTGGATTCAGAGAGCCAGAGAGAGAGATTGACTCTCCAGATTGAGATTTAGTATGGTTTTTATCGACTAATTCATATCCTTAGATGATTATCTGATTACTTATTTGTTGGCATTATGCATGAGCATCGATCATTATTATTAAAATGAAAGTATGACACCAAGTTTGTATATTGGTTAGTATCATTCACCGAATTGAGGTGCTCACCTTTGTCTCCCTATTTTTTTAGGTTGCGGGTTTAGCTTGAGAATAAATTTTAGTTGAGTTATTTATGTTTTTCATCCTTTGGCAGTGAAGTTTGTTTTATTATAATCGGTTATGTAATTATTTTCAGATTATTTTATATTATAAACTCTAGAATTTCGTATTGTTATTTCTGTTATCTATAATTCTGTATAGTTTGCGTTACTTGTATGGATTAGTTAAGTTTGTTGAATTTGGAGGATAAATGAGCTTTCTAATTTTGGTTGATGTGATGTTCTGTTAAGAAAGAATTTGATGATAATATTTGAGATTGTAGCTCTGAGTGGCAGAGATTGATGTTATGCATATGTTCTGCTTGACAAGTAGGCTCATAGCCCTTTGTTTTGTGATAATTATAGCTGTCATATTATAGTTTTATCATTTAATAGATAATCATGCTTATTACGAGTTTTGAAAGTCTTATGTTTTCCTGTACCTTAGTTTTGATTACGTGCCCTCGAGTTCAAGTTGTGACAGATCGGGTCAGGCCTAGATTGGTTGATAATAGAACGTTAGCTTGACCAAGCCTAGCCTGATCCGACTATTTGGGCTTGGTCATATGAATAAGGCCCACACAAGCCCACTCAAATTTAATTTTTCCCTCAAATAAAAAATACTATACTTATGTAATGTTAAATTATTTTCTATTCAGAATTATTAATTATATATTGAGATATTTAATTTTATTATATGTAAATGTAGTATTTAGAAATAATAAATATTATATTATATTATATAATAATTTTGGCTGGGCTGAACTCGAGCTTTTAACAACAAAATCAAGGCTCAAATATTAAGCCTTATATATATATATATATATATATATATATATATATATATATATATATATATATATATTTGTCCAAATCCTCCTATTTTTCGGGCGAACTTTCAGACTTGGACGAGTAGCCCCGCACTTTGACAGGTCTACTTAGAGGGCTCAACAATGAAATTTGACAAAGTATTTACCTATTTGGAGTAATAATAAGAGCATCCCAACAATACTCTATATCTTACTCTCTATTATATTATAAACAATTCAACTCCTTATTTTAACTTATCTCGAAAAATGCTCATACTCCAACAACACTCCCTATTTCATTTTTTTTATTAATAAATCTACAATTCTATTTTTTTTATATATAAATTTATAATTTCATTTTCAAAGCCCACTATTTTCCTAATTGTTCTTTTTTAGATGCTCAGATGGGATCAAATCTGAGTTATGTATGGTGCAGTATCATGGTTATTCATCATATGTTTTGTGAGGGGGTGCGTTGGAGGGTTGGTTCAGGTGGTTTGATTCCTATTTGGGGTTCTCCATGGTTACTAGTTGCAGATAATCCTTTTGTGGAGACTTCGGTGGTGAATGGGCTGGAGGATGTTACTGTTGCTTTCTTTACAGAGCATGAATGGTGTGTTTTGGGATACTAATTTTGTTCAAGATATTTTTAACGAGAGGGATTATGCAATCATTTTGAACATTCCTGTGAGTATCTGAAAAACGTAAGATCAATGGCAATGGAGGTGGGATCCCAAAGGGGTGTACTCTGTTAAGAGTGGTTATCGAGCTTCTATATGTGACAATTCTGTTGTTTCTAATTTTTTCTTGAATATTGGTTAGGGGAGACTGTGGGTTCTTAAAATTCCTCATAAGATGAGGAATATGGTGTGGTGGGCATGCACAAATTGTCTCCTAACTATGAAAGCTTTACTATTTAAGAGAGTTGAGGTGTCGCCAGTATGTCAATTATTAATCTATGCACTTATTTGAAAATCACATTACTACCATGTGATTTCACACTTATTTTAAATGAGAGTTGTGGTTTGTTTCATGATACTATAGTACCCTGTAATTTACTTCGTTAGACATTTTAGTAACAAATACTTTAACACCATTAAATTTTGCTGATGTAGTATAAAAAATAATTAAAAATTTAATTTTTTTAATAATTTAAAGTCTAATTAGACATTATGGGGTCCACAATTAATTTAAAAAATTAAAAATTAAAATATGGAACAATTTAAATTAGTTATCTTATTTTTACTAACACATTTTGTCCAATTTTGCAAGAAAAATCAAATTTCAAAAGTAATTTATACATGTATATTACTGTTTCTTTTTAATATATATATTACATATTAAAAAAAAACAAAAAAAAATGAAAAGCACAGAAGATTCACTTGAAGGGATGACCGGAGGAGTGGTGGCAACAATCTAAAGTAGCACTGGATTCGGCCAGTAGTCAAACGAAGCATGAAGGGCAAATCGGGACACCGACGATGACTGGACGTGCTGGATTGAATTGACGATGAATCGCGGCAAAGCTTAACTAGCATCTGGTTTCTTGCCAAGCTTGGACAAAAGATGTGTGCTGGAGATGGAGGCTTCTTTGTGCACAACTTGGGCGCGTGTGTGGAAGGCAATGGCGGTTGGGTCCAACGGTTGGTCTGGTGTGACAGTGATGATGGCGATGAGTCTTGGTTGGAGGTGACAAGTCCAACGGCTGGTCTAGTGTGACGGTGATGATGGCGATGGGTCTTGGTTGGAGATGGCAAGTCTAATGGCTGGTCTCCGATCGATGGTGATTCCCACGCCAGCAGTGGAGCTCCGATCGACAAGTGAGAGGTTGGTGGTGATTTTACTTTTTTAATTTTTTTTTAAAAATAAGATAACTAATTAAAATAATTTAAATTGTTCTATATTTTAATTTTTAAATTAATTGTGGGCCCCACAATATCTAATTGGACTTTAAATTATTAAAAAAATAAATTTTTTATTATTTTTTATTCCACATCAGCAAAATTTAATGGTGTTAAGGCATTTGACACTAAAATGTCTAACGGAAAAAATCACAGGATATTAAAGTGTCACGAAACAAATTATAACTCTCATTTAAAATAAATGTGAAACCATATGGTAGTTGTATGTACTTTTCCCTATAAAATATTATAACAAACTATTATTATTATTATACTATAATTTTATTTATTCTACTTTACATAAAAAATTTACTACTAAAAAAGAATACTCTGATTTAAAATATTATAAAATAATATTTTAATAATAATATAGTAATTTAATAATAATAAATTTTTGATACTCAACTCCTTGGACGATGAAAGGGAAAGAAAAGAAAGAGAGAAAAAAGAAAAGGAGAGAAAAAAATTTAAATTATTTTATCTCTCCTTAAATTTTTGGAAAAAGATGTGGCTCGTAAAAAATTTGAGGGAAAAAGAAAGTTTTGAGGAAGCTCTTAGAGATGTAATCATTGGATATACTCCCTAAAATAGAGAATGAGAGCTTAATAAAAGTTTGTTGGACATGCTCTAAGTACAAATGATATAAATTCACTATCCTACAATATGTTAGATCTTTTAATCTATAAAATTTTAAATTCAAACCTTCAATTACAGATAAATTATATATATATATATATATATATATATATATATATATATATATATATATATATTCACACATTATTATCAAGTGACTTTTTTATTTTTCTAATTTATTCAAATATATTACTTAATTATTAAATATTTTAATTACTATATTATTTGAATTTTTAACTTTCCCATTACCTCACCTTTTTCACTCACATATTAATTTTCTCTTCCATTTATTGCACTATTAATTGAGTCATGTTGATCCAAATCCGAAATCGAATTTCGCCCAAAACAAGCTCGAATTTAGTTAGATTTTGGATTCAATCCAATCTAGAGATCATATTTGGATTCGAGATAAATTAGTACGATCCAATGTTGATTTCTCTTTAAATCCAAATGATTCCAATGAAAAAAAATAATAATTTGACAAAATCTTATGAAAAATTTAAGTTCCACCAAATCTTTTCTAATATCTTATAAAATGAGCTTATCTCATGAATTTTTAAATTTAACTAACATGAATATATATTAAAATTTTTATTTAATTGCTCTAAGATTTATAGAGGCAACCCAGATCTATACTATAATATTATATCTAGGTTTGGAATCAAAGAAAGAGATGTCTTATTCTATATTAGTGTAAATTGCAACCGTAAGAAAATTAAAAAAAATAATAAAAAAAAGACAATTAAATATTAATCAAATGGCTAAAAGTCCTTTTTTTATTAAAAAAGAAAATACGACTTTAAACACCTTTAAAGTTTTTACAAATGTCTTTGAACAATTTTCAAGCTGCTGTATTTTTAATAATCAATTTTACTCTTTTACAAAGAGATATAACATATACTTCATCATATTCCATGAAAAAATTCATCACTAATACTCCATGTTCTTCTAATCTTTTATATTTCTCTTTAAATTCATCACCAAAAACACTTTGATACAAAGATTTAATTAATTTAAGTTTATACAATTCATTAATCTATTTAATCTATCATTCAAATGCATTTGGTATTCCCTAGTACCGTGCTCAACCCTAATAATAAGGTCGAATTCCTTATTATGGTTAAAATCGACTGTATTAAGATCGAATTCGACAGTATTAAGGTCGAATTCGACTGTATCAATGTTGAGTCCGAAATTAATTAGGTGAAATTTGACTGTATTAAGTTTATACAATTCATTAATCTATTTATTCTATCCTTCCAACATTAACATTAATGATTATTGTTTAATGCTCCATGTTCTTCTAACATTTTATATTTCTCTTTAAATTCATCACCAAAAACACTTTGATGCAAAGATTTAATTGATTTGAGTTTATACAATTCATTAATCTATTTAATCTATCCTTCGAATGCATTTGGTATTTCCGAGTACCGTACTCAACCCTAATAATAAGGTTAAATTTGACCTTATTATTATCGAAATCGACTATATTATTGTTCAATGTTGTTAAGATTGATGTAAATTTTATTAAAATTGAACTCAAAATTATTAAGATTGAACTGAATTTTAATAAGGTGGAGTTCGACCTTATTAAGGTTGAAGTCGACCTTAATTCGACCTTAATAAGGTCTAGGGGTATAAATGAGTCGAGTCGAGTCAAATTTTAGAGTACTCGAGCTCGAGCTCGAGCCGAGTATTTAACAACTCAAACTCGAACTCGAGCTCGACCAAAACTAACGAGCTCGAGTCGAATTCGAGCTTAAACGAGTAAGGAGTTAATCGAGGTGACACAGTACCAAACGCAAAACTCGAGCTCGACTCGAGCTAATTTAGGCTTGACTCGACTTGTTTAAGCTCGATTATACTCGACTTGACTCGTTTAGACTCGATTAGTAATATATAAAGGGTATAATGATAAATATATAAAAGCTCGATTAGGCTCACGAGCCCATCGAGCCGAGTAATATAGAGTTCGAGCTCGACTCGTCTAGTAACTCGAGTAGCTCGAGCTCGAGCTAAACTCGACTTACATCAAGTTGATTTTGAGTAATTTTCGAGTCGATCCCAAATAGCTCCCGAGTTGACTTGATTCACTTACAGCCCTAATAAGGTCGACTTCGAACTTAATAAGGTTGAACTCCACCTTATTAAAATTTGGTTCAACCTTAATAATAATGAATAATAATAACATACAATTTAAAAAAAAATATTAATTCATTTTGAAATAATATAAATTATTACTTTATTATTATGCTATATGATATATATTAATTAGTTTTATTTTTTAAAATAATTAATAATTACCTTCATCTATTGTTGGGATACTGGATATAGTTTTTACCTCCCAATTTGTAAATAATTGTTTAAGTAAATTTTTTGTCCATTCTCCCCTGCTATTATTCAAATTTTATCGAAAAAATAAAGGAATGAGTGGTGGAAGGACGATTAAAACATTGAAATGGCGTTCGCGGGCACGATAGAAAAGTGAAACAGATAATAAAACTTTACTTGGACTTGGTTTTTGGGGATTATGAAATGAGTTTTTAATTGAAAGCTAGATTTGAAGAAAGAAAAAGAAAAAAAAAAAGAATTCCAATTATTTGATAATTGTGAGTTATTGATAATGGAAATTATAAGAAGAAGAAGGAGGAGGAGGAGGAAGTAAATAAGAAGACGAATAAGGCAAAGAATAAGACAAATAAGGTAAAGATATGAAAATTTCAATGTACGGTACACTAAAATATTATTAAAAAAGTTACAAGTACACGGTATACCTATCAGTGCACAATGCATTAAGTGTACTACAGAAGTCCTCTTATTTTTATCAAGCATTTTTATTTTAAAGGACTTTAAGGTGAGTATTTACTTAAAAGATATCAAAAAATAAATAAATAAACAAAACAAAACCCAAAAAAAAAAAAAAAAATGTGTAGGTACACCTGAGGGATTAATTAGCACGAGCAAGGTACATATTATATAAAGGCCAAAGGTACAAATAGATCCATCTACTTTGGGTTGATGCTTAAGTGAGCCGTTAATATTTTTTTTTTGTCCCATTAGACTCTTGACCTTTTCAAAATGACACATGTAAAACTCTCTCTCTCTCTATACTTCATTAAACAGACGTTAAAAAAGTCTGATATATCAGGTGAGTCTCATTACTTGTGCTTTATATTGATATGAAAAAATAATTTTTTAAAAATTAAAAGTAATTAGATAAAATAAACTAAAAGTTTTTACATTTATATAATTTTAATAAATTAATAACAAATTGTAATGAGTATATAATTTTTCTCTACAATTATGTATAAAAAATAAATCAAAATAATTATATTACATGAAATATAATAATATAAGAATATTTTATTATATAAATTATACTTTTAATATATAAGAATTAAAGAGTCATTTTATATTAAATTAAATTTGTAATATTTTAATTAATTAATTTTATTAACTTTGAATTTTACAAATATTAAATTTTCTCTAAATAGTTTAAAAAATATTTATACAAAAATAAAAATTAATACGTAGGTACATAGATATTAATTATTTTATTTTTAACATCACTTAACAAAAATCATAAATTATAAACGGATAGTTTTATATGTGTTATTTTGAAAAGATTATGGGTCTAATAAAAAATAAAATATATATATATATTAAGAGCTCACTTAAGTGTCAATTTAAAAAAAAAAAAGTCTTATTTATACATTTGGCCTTATATAAATTATATATATTTAGCATAGTGTAGCCATATACTAGAAGAAGAAACAATGTTTTTCTTTATAGAATCACATATCAATTTCAATTTCCTTTTTTTTGTTTAACCCAAAGAGCTAAGCCGTCTAGACAAGTCCTACATGCATGTCTCTTTTATGTCCCGTTTACCACAAACATGTTTATCCACTTTATCATAAAAAGTAGGTCTAATCTATTGCCTAAAATGGTGACAAATTTAGTGTTACAATTTGGATTAATACTTTCAATTAATTAATTAGTATACATTAATCTCCATTCTTTTCTTGATCTTTATATCTTTATATATATATATAAATTAAAAAAAAAAAAAAAAAAAAAAAAAAAAAAAAAAAGGGGGTTAATAAGGAGGAGACCCCAATTCACACCAACTCCTAAAAGTGAAGTTCTAGCTGTCTCGAGTACATTGAAATTAAAATTAGCATAAGTTGAGGAAAGCTGAACCACTATAAGTTAGTTGCAGAACAAGGACAACATAGTAATAATAAATTATACTAGCAATAATAATAAAGGACATTAATCATGTTGCTATTAGCTAATTAAACAATATAATAATAATAATTAATAACAGTTAAAGAGTAAATTAGTAATTTGGGATACAAACAGCCCATTTAATAAGTACCCATAATTACTATGAAAGCAAAGTATATCCTAAATTAGGGCTTAAATGAACGAGCTCCACGAGGGGTTACCAAAATTCCAAATGACAATTTTACCCTCCAAATACACCCATCCAAAAACACCCACTCTGTCAACTATCATTTTTCACGTTAAGCTACTCATAACCCATGAGGGCTTTGGCTGGCCCAACTATCATCCAACCCTCTTTTCTCCCATTATTTCATTCAATTTTTCCCCCTAAAATTAGACTTATATATATATATATATATATGGGATAGATTAATAATTTAATAATCGAGTGTTTGTTTCATTATATATAAAATTATGCTATTCAAAACTCGACAACATTCATTAATTTCAAAAAAAATTATGTAAAAAAAATTCAAATAAAATAAAATTAATAATAATAATTTAATAATTTGAGAGAATTAATTATAATTAGAATCTCTTGATTCCTAAATATTAATTTTGAAATTTTCAGCACTAAATCAAAATTATTATTTCAATTTGATATATGTGTGTGTTTGTGTGGATATATGGCTAAACTTATGATATCTTATGCTTTATAATTATGATTGTAATAACGTAAAACAAAACACCATCAATTGTGCAAACAGTATAAAAGCTGTAAGGGCTAAATAGTCTTTTTCCATTTGGCATATAATTGCCCATTGGTTACAAATTCTGCCCTTTTAATAATTATAAAAATCGTGTCATACCTTACTGTCGCCTTTTTGAAAAATCATATATAATTATTGATGAGGTTAATGTAAATTCATATATAATTTAATTTCTTGTTAATCTAATATGTTTTATTGGGAAATTTTCTCTTGATTTATTACCATATGTTCTGAGAATTAATTGTACTAAAAATGAAGGAAAAATAGTGTTATAATTTAATTTATTAATAATTGATTCTGTTTATAAATTTGATCGAAATTAATTTGACTTAAAAATATTTGAATTGACTTAATTTAAATTAATAAAAAAATATAAAATTTTCATAATGAATTTTGATTTTATTTTTTAGAAAATAAGCATTATTATTATTGTGGCTTTGTGAGTAATCTGACTTAAAATTCACAAATTTATTTAAATTTTATTCAAAATTCTTTTTATTTATTCACAATATGACATAATCCGTTTGAGAAAATAATATCCAAAATTATTCAAATAAAAAATACCCAAAATCAAAACAATCCTATTCCAACCCACCCAATTCATTTTCCATCTATTATTAATATTTAATTTTATTAATTAAAATTATGAAAAGTTTAGTCTAATAATTAATAAATAACTGTTTAAATAATCATGTAAAACCATATTTAAATATTTTTGTTGATAAAAAAATATCTGTCAAATAACTAGAAATTAGTAGGAGTATGAATAAGATTAAAATAATAATAATAATAATCTAATTTCACATCAACACCAACAAGGACATTCTATCAATATGATTTTTTTTTTTAAATAAAGTATATTTTATCAATAATAATTATATATGTTGAAAACCTAAATTAAACAAGTCTTATTTTGTCATTCCAACATTATATCACAAGGTGCATGTAATGTATTTGCAAGGATGAGAACATGTTGAATTTAGGGTGAATTTTATAAAATTTAAATTGATTTATTTAAAAAAATAAAATATTCATCTTGTCACTCATTTAGCTTTAAGGCAAATCGAGTCAAACAACGAAATGAAGGTGGAATGAGTCGGATATATTTATTTATATTTATTTATTTGTTTCTCTTCAAAAAAAAAAAATTTACTATTATTTTCTTTTATATATATATATATATATATATATATATATATATCACATAAAAAACATAAATTATAAATTTACAAAAATATTAATTAAATATATATAATATTTAAAAAATAAAATATATATAATCAAATCCAGTTATACTATTACCCGAATTCAAGTTCAAACATAACTTGAGTATAAATAAAAAAATATATCTCACTTTATTAGGATTGAATCGAATCGAGTATTTAATGGGATAGATGATAAAATTGTTATACTTACATATTTGTCCTCCCCTCCTTAATACTTAGTACTTGAGTGTTTTTTTCTCCAAAATAATCATTTGGAAAATTACAAAACTACCCCTACAAGTAGATAAATGATTTTTTTACGTGAGTCTAGATATAGATATAATTGTTGTCAACAAAGACAAATACAATTGATGGTGTGAAACTAAAAATAAAGTGGGAAAAGTAATTACAAAAAACCGCCATTTTTTTATTTATAATAAGTGCCATAAGAACAGTATAGCAAAAAATTACGGCAAGAAAAATGATTATAGGCAACAGGTGCCACACCAAGAAATAATAATATTGGAAAGTAAAAAAAAAAAAAAAAAAAAAAAAGAGAAAGAAGTAAAGGAGAAGAAGAAGAAGAAGAAGGAGAAGAAGAAGAAATAGTAAAACAAAAGAGAATTGATGATGGGTGTGAGGGTGAAGGTGGTGATGATGGTTCGAACCAATCCAAACCATCATTGCGAATCTTCGGGACGCCTAGCCCACCATCATTTTACAAGGGCCTAGGGACCCTTAAAATCACATAATGTCAAAATATTATGACCAAATACCTTTTTTTTCATTTTTATCCCAAGAAAGAAAATTATTAATTTTAGTTAGTTTATTAATTTAGTTTGTAGCCTAGTAATATTAGAGTTTTCTTCGACCTCCGTCTAATATTTAAAAAAATATATAAAAACTGTCTTTAAAATTATAAAATCTTAAACTCAATTTATCAGAGTTATATATATATATATATATATATATATTCTAAAACAGTGAGATATCAAATTTAAATTTCAATGATAATTAAATTAAAACAAATATTAGCCAAAAAAATATTAAAACAAATATTATCATCAAAATACCCTTTCTATTTTTTATCTCAAGGAAAAAGAAAAAAAAAAAATAAGCAGCACCACCACCATCATCATTCACATGACCTCATATCCTTCATCACCATCATCATACAAACACCCAAAAAACATTAAATTTTTTGCCCTTAACCGGCCGCCTTCCATGCTTACACATGCATGATTGTTGTGTCAGGAGAGAGAGGCATGTCCCCTCTCACAACCCATAATGCTCTTTCTCTCTCTTATGGAGTTTCCTTCTTCCTCTTATTTTTTTTTTTTTTTTTTTTCTCACCCTTGCTTTTTTGCTTCTATATATTAACAGTCTCTTTGTTCATTTTGTCCCTCGCTCACTTCATTCACCGCAAAAAAATAAAAAAAAAATCACTACTGCTACTAGTTGTTACAACTTACAAGCCAGACAGATAGCTTCCTCGGCCAAGGCTCTCTAACCAACCACACCTTGAAAAGGTGATCTTTTTAGAAAAGATAAAGAGAGAAACAGAGGCCCCCACCTCTGTTTTCTAATTCTAATTCTAATTCTCTCTGTTTTCTTGAGTTTTCTTCCTTCTTTCTTTTGCCTTTCTTTCACTAAGATAGGTAGACAATGGTTATGTACATGAGTTCTTGTTGGTTTGGTTCTTGTTTGTTTTGTATCAAATAAGACATTTTAGAGTACATAAGGTACATTCTCACAATGTTGGGAGTTCTTTGCCTTGTCTATCTAATAAAAACAATCTCAATTTGAGGGAATGTCTGTTTTTTGAATTCTCTTTCTTTGGATTCTCCAATATTTGTTTTTCTTTGCTTTTTTCTTATGGGAGGCTCTTTGTCTTTCTCCAGCTCTGGGGTTGTTTTCTTTATCTTTTTTTTTTTTTTTTTTTTAAATTTTATGACTTTCGGCTTATTCCTTTATATTAAGATTATACACAATCTCTTATATTACAAGATACTACAGGGCAATAACTATATTTTGCAAGATACACACACAAATGTGGATCTTTTAATGTAGACACACACATAAGTTCACTCTGTTGTCAGTCTTGGTAAAAACCCTTTATCCTTTTCTTTCATGTTTGGGAAACCGAAAGAGACCAATTTAGTGATGAGTACAGATTTGGACAACTCTTATTCCATCTCCATATATTTCCTTCATTTATCTTCTAGATTACTATCCACTTGGTCTCTCTCTCTCTCTCTCTTTATATATATATTTGTCAAGGTGGTCCAAACATATTAATTTGTTGTTTGCCTTTCACTTGCCCTGCTTTCCCCTGTTAGTTTTGGTTTCTTCTTTTGACTATACCTGGCTAGGCAAGAAATCCTGAGGGAAGACTAGTTCTTAGACATTCTACTGTGTGTTGTGGACCTTTTAGTTTCTGATCCTGTTGGCTCTGCTCATCACTTTTATCTAAATTCTTATCTAAATTCTTTGGTAATTTGAATGTGCTTTTAGAATTTGTTCAATGCCAAATCCAATAGTCTTTAATAATGTCTATTTCTTTCTCTCTGACTATTGTATTTAGAAATTTAATTTCTTGAAGGGCAATCTTTATGTTGTTTTTATCTAGATGCAAGCATTGTGTCATCATAAATTTTAAGTATTTTATTTATTTCTTTTTCTACATTTTTATTTAAAACTTTTAAATTAATATATATATATTGCAATTAAATTAAAATATATTATTCTTTTTAAATAATAGTATTACAATACTATCTTCATGTGATGTACACAATAAAGAATAGTGGCTAAGATACCTTTTCTTTCTTTCTTTTTTTCTTTGATGTTTTTTTTTTCAATCTTAATAACATACTGTTGCTTTGGTTTCAGGGGTATTACAGGCAGTTTGAAGAAAAAATTTATTCATAGTCATGGAAAGACTGAACTCAAAGCTGTACCTGCAGAACTGCTACATAATGAAAGAGAATGAAAGGCTAAGGAAGAAAGCACAGCTTCTCAACCAGGAAAATCAAGCACTGCTATCTGAGCTGAAACAGAAACTCTCTAATTCTAACTCAAAAGGCAATTCCTCAAACAACACTATTCCTGACCTGAACCTCAGCTCCAGTTCAACACATAATCCTACCAATTCCAGCTCTTGACTGATCCAGCTGGATAGATTATATATATATCATGACCCCACTAGGACTCCCTCTGCCTTTTTTTGTGTAAAACATAGTCCCCAACAGTAGTAGTTGTTCCAATTTCAGTCATATAGGACAGTAGAAGTATCTTCCTACCAGGGTTACTTTTACTTCTATTTCTATGTTTATCTTATCTTTCTTTTTTGGGGATTTAAGATATATGGATTTCTGAACTACAAGGATGTATCAAGTTATCTGCTACTGCTAGAAAGGAATATAATGTTATTATAGTTTTAGATTTTACCACTCTCTCTCTCTCTCTCTCTCTCTCTCTATATATATATATATATATATAAATTATGCAATTATCCACATTAATGTTGTATGCAAATTGAACCAATATTTTTATAATTCAGAACGAGTGACTAATATTTGACTAAAAGTAGTCTCTGCCTCAACCCAAATAGCTCATGCTTGAAAAGAGCTAACTTCAATAACAAAAAACCAAAAAAGACAAAAGCAACTCTGTTCCAAAAAATAATAGCACATAATTAATTGAACACTTCCTTATGGGAATCAAATGATCCAAACTAATTTCATAAGCTTTACTGAGACACATTTGAACTTCTATGTTTGTTAATCTATTAATTAATGACAAATTAACAAAAGAACAAATGTGGAGTACACTGTTCTTGTTTCATTCTCACATAACTAAACAAACTTGAACAGAAAATGGAAATGTCAGGTACCAATTA
Source organism: Vernicia montana (assembly GCA_949750685.1). Classification (NCBI taxonomy): domain Eukaryota; kingdom Viridiplantae; phylum Streptophyta; class Magnoliopsida; order Malpighiales; family Euphorbiaceae; genus Vernicia; species Vernicia montana. The sequence goes on along the minus strand of CATKHJ011263657.1, from coordinate 26,310 downwards.
AAGTTTAAAGTTGAGATTGTGTACTTATATATCACACTTCATTTTCATGTGGCTAAAGTCAAAAAGTACACCCCCCTCCCCCCAACCGGTCTGCAAGAAACTTGAAACCATTGTTATGAGTTAATCAAAAGGCCTTAGGGGCAGAGAGTATGAGAAGCCCAGCGCCAATACAAGCTACAGTATGATAAGAAGCCCAGGAAACGTAGATTGTCTTTGTTTGTTCTTTTTTATTTTTAGAGAGGGAATAAATAGATTGGAAAGAAAAAGCTGGAGCCCAGAAGATTAGAAAAGGGGGGGCTTTTTATTTAGATTCTGTTTCGTGGGAGGATCTAATCAAAGGTAACGTCATCAAAAGATTCAGAGGAGCAAGTCAACGAGAAGTTATTAAGTTTGAAAAGAAGTGGTAACCCACAAATATCAACTCATGGACATGACCTTGCCCCACGGCATATGCTGGTTGACCATTATATCCACATAACATAAAGAATGTCTTATCAAAACACAAATGAATATCTAAGGAAAAAAAAAAACAACGCTCTTACTACTCTCTCACTCTCTACTAGGGCCCTGCACTGCACTTAACAGGTCTCTGAGGCTACCAACTCCAAATCCAGTCACCAACTCAGCAAGTCAATTGGGAAGCTAGAAGGAAGTCCAAGGAATGATGACTTAGATCTTCTTCGAAGACCTAGACCAGGATCATCTGACGAGAGGACTCAGTTCAAAACAACTACTAATCAACAATAAAATACAGCTTCTATATTTGAGTAAGAAAAATAAACAATAAAATACAGAAAACTAAAGAGTTGGGCAACAAATAACTTGTATAAAATTTCAAATATAATCATTTTATGAAGATTGCAATCCTTGATAGAATATAATTTTGGTAGACACAATTGTTTCTTTGATGACTCTTACAAGTCTAGGCCTTCAGACTCAAGAGTGATCTATATAATATTGTGCCAAAAAGTATTTGAGAAGATAAGGTTGGTTGAGAAAAATGATCAATGTCCTGCTATTCTTGAACTGCTTCTCAGTAGCATTTACTTATTAAATATAATCCTTTATAGTTGGTGTATATTAGCTCCCCTCTTTCTCAAGGTTTGAATAGACCTGTCTTTAAGTTTTCTTTGAAGGTATCAGTTATTTTAAAGACAAATCCATTTTTGTACTCCTTATTCCATATAAATAAATTGACTGGACATTAGACTAATTATTCTGTTAAATTCTGTAAGTTTTTTTTTTTTTTTTTTTTTTTTTTTTTTTATCATTATTCCCCCAAAAATAATTTAGTATAACCAAATATATCCTTGAATGATGAAATGTTATTAATATTCAATAAAACAATTTGCAATACTAAGTCAAAACTTGGAGTGAAATGATATTAAATATGTCAACATTTGATGTTTCCTTTTTAATTGGTTTCTTATCTTAAGGGTAAAGATGAAGATGAGGTACTTAAAGAGGAGGAATTATTCGTTAGAGTTAAAATTTTTAATTTCACATGTGTTAAATCCTCCTTATGCTAAAAAGAAAAGGTTTTCATGTTATACTTAAGTAGTAAATATTTAGGGAACAAAAATGCATAAATAACATAAAAACTAATTTATCATTTGTTAAAATAAATTTAAAAGAAACAAATAAATGAAAATTGAGTTTTATCACCCCAGTTTGGATGAAAATGGAGATCTCACATGTCATATCAGCATTTGCATCAATATAAATAAAATACTTTAAATAGTGGGTTATTCAAAGTTATACCATCAAAGATTTAATTTCACACTTGTAATTGTTTCCATAATCAAAAGGTATTAACTAGCTAATATTTCATTTTTTGAGAGAATAATAATTCATTTTTTAAGTATTTTATTGTGCCATTTTTTTTTTTTTTTTAAATATAGGGGTAAAATTAAAAAACATTCAAAGTTTAAAGGTAAAGTATGGATTTATGCCCAAAAAAAAAAATCCAAATATAAGATAGAATAGGACATCAACTCCTATCCCCCCATTTCATAAATATAAGTTCTAACTATTAAAAAAATTTCCATCCCAAACCCAATAATGTTAAAAACCTAGAAAAAAAAAATATTAACTATTGAAGTGTCCATTGTATTTGCATACATCTTGTGGTGAATCAAACAGGGGGTTACTGGACAAAGTAGACTCCAGGCCATCACTGTCAAATACTACTAAAGCATTGGAAACTTAAGATGGGAGTAGGATTTCACTATGCTAATTGAGAGTTTATTGGTATAGTCCCCTTAATTATGACTTATGATGCTAGAGACCTGGGAAAGCCAGCTATATGCAGTTGCTGTTCAGCTAAAAGGGAAATATGGTTATCAAAATTTGAACCTTTCACCTCTTGCTTGTAAAGCATATATACAGTGAACACAATGTTGTGTTTGGACCATTGAAAAGAAACATGGTGGTCCCCTTTGTTGCCTTTGGACCAATAAGAAAAAGAAAATCTGGTCTAGAATCTACACTTATTGTGCAAAAGCTCAATCTCTGCAACTGCAATGTACTCTCTCAATTCTCAATCTTACAGAGATATTCTAATGATTTCTGTTACTTGAAACTAATACTTAAAAAATAATTTCAGCATTCAGTAGTTCATTAGCTCTGTATAAGCCTTAAAAAATATGCAACACAGAGAGCAATAAAATAGAACCAAGAGATCACATTACCTTGACATGGATGCTCAGAAGATTCCAAGTCTCTCTTCATCACACGCAATAATGCCTACAACAAAACTGTTCATTATATGAATTGAATAAACTGCAAACGTAATTCCAAAATATGATCATAAGAAAGATTAATTTTACCTTCACAGAGACAAATCAGCAAACAACATATCTACGCTTTTCCAAGTTTCACTCATTATTCAATTTGGAAGGCAAATGAACAGTTGGATTTTGATTTTTTTAGAAGAAATGAAAATGAATTGATCAAATCATATTTTATGTTCCATGAAATCAAAATCAACTAGACCAGTTCAAAATGACGCGTAGAGGGAATGAAATTGATAAGGCAACATAGGTTTGTTTCAATTGCGAATTAGATTCTTGAATTAGGCCAAAAAAAGTATTTCTATTCATTTCACGATGAAGATTTTTTTTTTCTTTTTTGATGTTTATTTTCCTTTCTTTTCTCGGTAACCAAACGAGCGAAATAACAGTTTAAAAGCGAAACTGCAAATTCTGGGCGCCTATTGGATTCAAAAAGCACAGTTTTGAGAGGGCCGGTTTTGAAATCTCTCGTATTTGTATTTAAAAAAAAAAATAAAAAAAAAAAAACTCAAAACGCACCGTTTTAGAAGGAAAATTAAACAAATTAAAAATATACAAAATTTTAAATCGCCATACAACGACTTGTTGATTAAGTTGGCTTAATAAATCTAATTAAAGAAAAAAATGTTAATGAATGCTAATGATTTCCACTTAAGTATAATAATTCCAATTTTCTAAAAAAAAAAAGGTATAATAATTCCATAAAATACTAAAAAAAGGCAAGAATTCTTGTTAAGAATAGACGAATTATTTAGCAAGTTGTTTAATAACTGATATGCTCCTTAGCTTCTGTTAAGAAGCAGCCAGTTTACAGATAGTTGATCTTTACAACCAGGTTAAGTGAAATATTGCATTTTCATAGATGTTTTAGCTTTTGTAAACGGTGTGGGTTTAGCAATGTTTATAAGTTAAAATAACATATATAAGGGCAAACTTTACTCCTACATTTAGTTTATTTGAAATTGTGGTAAAGTGACAACAATGCCTTGAATCATGATGATTCACAACAGCAGAGACGGTAGAATGATGGGGGCGGCAGCTGCAGCCACAACCACACTAAAAGGCAATGATGTGGAGGTGAGACAAAAAGAACGTATTAAAGTAAATAAAATCTGTGTTTATTTTCATCCAAAAATGTTTTATGTATATCATATAAAGAAGAAATGCAAAAGAAAATTATTAGAAATAAAATAATTATAAGAGTAATAATAATGTCATATGTGAAACATATGCAGCTACTATATTACAGTAGCTGTTCTTCACCTTTTCCATACAACATCATCTGCCTAAATATAGAAAATCTCATACTAATTGTCTATGTAATCCTATTGAAATATCGTCTAACTCAAATATATCATAAGTCTTAAACTTACAAAAGCAAAGGAATAAGTAGAATAATAAACAACCTCATGGCAGCATAAAAAAAATAACCACATGGAGTTGGTTAGTAATGCTTCTTCCTTCTCAAGATGTCACAGTTTTAATTCCAGGAACAATATCCATGCCAACATCTACAATTATTTGTTTTGTCATTGTACAAATCAGGACGCGTAACTGGAAAGAGAAGCCATAAGAAGGTTACTACTCCAGCTATAAATGCCAGACTCACCATCCCTGAAACAATGACAATATAAAGGTGAAGTTCAATATAATAAATTTGGCCACAAATAAAGTTCAAAGAATTTAAGTAGGAGAAATAATCAATCTGTTTAGTCCAAAAACAAAGAGTCAAAGAGATCAAAAAGCATGGTTTTGGCAAAGGAAATATAAACAACAAATATGCAGCCAAGCACCATTGCACAAAAGCAAAAAAGTGGCTTTAATAACGTATGGATTTCTTCATAAAGGTCTTTCTTACCATTTCTATTCACCATAGCTCCTTATTTTGCTTATACCCAGGTAAATTAATCGTATGGAGATGCCAAAAATATAGACACGAAGTTTCATGAATCAGGAAAGGGGAGATGAGAAATAATTGGAAAAGGAGTACAGATTATTGGCATGGCGTCACAACTTTGACAAACTTCAAGAATGTAAATTCTAGTTCCCATTATCCAATTTTACCTCAGATACAAAGTTTAAAAACATCTCAATTTTACCAGAGCAGGAATTGATATAGACACAGCACAATTTTCTCTAAACCTATAAATTTGAGAAAATTAACCTTTTGTTAACTGAGGTTTTTTTTATTCATATTTGCTTCATCCAAAATTGTTCTTATGGCACTATAATTATAAAAACTACTTTCCTCTCATTCACACACACCAAAAAAAAAAAAAGGAAGGAGAATGGTAATTATAAGAAAATAGCCAAAAATAAGGAAATAAACAAATTTACAAATATTTCAGGAGGTAATAAAAATTGACATTGCATATTCAAGTTAATGTGGCCAGATTCTTTGCTCAGCCTACACAACTAGAAATCCTAAGAGTATTTAATGATTAACATTTTGCACTATTAATTTCTTCTTTTTATTTGGCTTTTTCCAAATTTTAGACCAAAATATTGTTCACTCAAAACTAGCTGCCTTCTAGCCATATATCAAGTTCCTTAATCCTCGCTCATAATTTAATGCAAATCTATTCTGTATGAAAGAATGTTTGAATTTGATCAAGTTCTAACGGGTTCCTTGTTTTTAACTCTCCTTATTTTGTTCTGTCTAAATTTAACTAGAGAGTTCCTAAATCAAACCAGTAACCTCACACCCTGAATGTACTAAAGTTATTTGTCTTAAATTTTTGTTCTCAAGTTACTTTTCTTCCCTCAGTACTTTTTTTACTAGTTTCTATGAGAATTTGTAAAAAGGGAATAGCAAAGAAATTATCATTATTAATGAAAAAGTTCTGCAAAATCTTGCTTTGGCCAAATCAATTGCTGCTCTGGCAATATTGCCTCCCTTCTAAAAATCTATGTCATGAAGGTTATTGTTTCAATTACAAATTTACTCACATACCTTTCCTCCTTGAGACCAGCACAGGCAATCCCATAAAATTGCAAAATATATGAGCAACTAATGGAGCTAGAAGATGCCCTGCAAAAATGCATACAATTTATGGAATAGGCAGGAAAATATCTCATAAAGACAGAAATAAGCAATCCCAAAACAAAGAACTATCAACTATTCTATTAACCAGGTAAATGAAAAGCATGTGTAGAGAGGCACTGTCCCATAAATAGCACCAACTTGGTGTTGTTTAAGTTTGGTAGTATCCAAATAAAGAATGAGCTCTGTAAAGATGATTGAAGTCCTTTATTAGAGGACTACATTACCAGCCATCATTCAGAAGTCACCAGTTGACATGTAAAAGAAACATTTGGATCCAAACTTCACTATGATTTTTATTTACCCTAGATCAAATATATAAGTATAAGCATGTCTATCTAGAAGGTAGATGTCTATCTAGAAGGTTTCTTTTTGACACCAGCAGTGGACCTCTAGTAAATAAAAATGTAGTAAAACAAATGTATTAACTATTTATTAACAAACAATAACTTACCAGTTCGGATGAAAAGAAAAGAGGCATAAGAACCAAAAATCACCGTGTAGCCAAGCTGAAAACCTGATAATCATACATAAAAACAACTTGCCAATGAGAAATTAACAACTAAAAAACAGATTGATCGATAATGTTCTCCCAAAAAAAAAACGAGTCAACGATTTGGAAGGATAATCAAGAAATATTCATAGAAGAAAACAAGAAACCAATTATACATAGCAAGTTGTTAAACTACAGAAATGAAATACATCTAATCCAAAGCAAAATAAGCCAAATATACCTACCTACAGCCGTCGAGGCCTTAAGTATGCTGTAGTTATGCCTGACATAGATCTCCATCCAATGGTTTAAATGTGCTGTACAATAATGACTAAACTAAGTAAAACTGCTTTGCGTAACATTCACCCAAAGTATTTATGGTGGCATATAACTAGCAAAACAATGCTCGACCCATGCATCATGAGCTAAAACCAAAAATTCTAAAAATGAGACCTGTATGTAGGATTGTGAACATGTGTGCTTGACAATGGAACCAAAATAATTGTCCAACAATGCATAGTCAAACAAAAAAGTTTTAGGCAGAAAAGTAAACAGAAGAAGAAAATCAGCAGAAATACACATGTATTTGCCAATATCTATCAACTTACCCAAGCTGAAAAGAATAGGGGATAGAAAAATGACAGTATGGATCTTGAATCCTCCACATAGAAGTAAAGGTATTGTACATGCTCTAAACACCAATTCTTCTGTTAATGGAGCCTGTGCAACAGAATCGAGGATTGATTTAATGGAGAATTTTATATTTTATATTTTAAACAATTAACTTCTAACTGAACAAAGGACATCAAATGATGATGGAAACTGGTATAGCTGATTATAGGAAATAAACCACCCATTAATTCATCACTAAAATAAATACAGCAATGAAAAGAAATCATACTGAGGGCTTAAAATCATTTCAGAGCACAAGTATTTTTAGGAATGAAGACTTATTTTGGACTTGGAACAACTCCATTCATAGTTTGCATACAGTCAATTCATCTAAATTGTAGTACATGAAACAGAGTTCCCTTTTCCAACCAACTATTCATGTACTATTTGTAAAGAATTAACAACAAACGATATCAATAATCACACATCTCTCTCAGTTTCAAGAGAACAAGAATTCACATAACCTTGAAAGTTAAAAGTTGAAAGTCTAGTGTGATAAAGAAACTAACCACCACAAAATTACGCCATGCCATAACATTGGAAGTCATTGAAGACATGAAAACAATGAAGTTTTGCAGGCAGTGTTTAATACAGTCAAATGAAAAGCCTCCACTTTCCTCATTCAAATCCTCCTTCCATGAATCGACCAATAACAATGACTTGAGGAAAAAAGATCCAGCGTACATTAAAGAAGTCAAGGAAAGAGGAAAGACCACAGCTTGCCACTGTTTCATACATAATAAAATTGCATTTCAATATGCAAATTTAGCAATCAGTCACCCTTTTTTTCCAATCTGCAAATGATACAAGAATATAAAAGCAATAATTACCATATTGAAATGCAATTTAGCAAAAACAAATTCACCTTCCCTAATACTCACCAAACACACCATTCGATTCAAAACATGAACTACTATACATTATGATTATGATACTCACGACATGGTCGAACCGGAGTCCATAAACGCCGAACAAAAGAGAAGTCTCCAAGATTCTTATCTAGCATTATTAAGCATAATCAAATCAATAACATATATAAGTTAGCAATTTTGCTCTATTTTAATTAAAAAATAACTTCAATACAATTCACAAAAGTGTAAAAATAGAACAATGAACCAAAAGGCTCATTGGTACCGGAGTTGTCTCCAGGGCTTAAAAGTCTCATCTTGGAGTCCTGAGTCCCAATCGGAGCCAAATTTACAAAAAAAAAAAAAAAAATTGAAGCAGAGAAGAGGAGAGCTTACAGGAAGGATGAAAGCACAGAAAATAATAGACACTATCGAAGAAATGGCGGCGCATATGAAGCGTCGGATAAGGAATTCCTTGAGAGAAGAAGGAGGCGGGAGCCGTAGGATCAAAGTAGGAGCATAGAGAATAGCGACATAAAAGAAAGCCATGGATGCACAGGCTATAACTGCTGCAGATTTTGATAAGCCCGTTTCTTGCTCCATTTTCGGTGGAGAGAGAGAGAGAACCGGCGAGATCGAGTTTGCCGGTGGCTGTCCCGGTGGTTTTTTTTTTACGGCAGTTTCGTCTTGTAATCGTGTTGACTTGTGCAGGACCGTTTGAGAATTAGAATATTCATTTCTTATCTGGGAGGGTTTTATTTATTTATTTTAAATTTATTTTTACCCCGTTTTGGGGGGTGTTTTGCAGTAAAGCTCACCATTGTAAATATCCAAAAAAAAAATAGGACTCGAATTAAATAGTAATAAATCGATCCCAAAAAAAAATATATTTTTTTTGGCAAACAAAAAAAAAAAAAACTTGATTGGCCAATTATGTTATGTTTTTTAATTTATAAAATTGATATTAATTTTGACAAAAAAAATGATATTAATTTAATTGAAGCTAAGTTAAATAATATAAATATAGACGCTTTTATAATTTATGATTATATAAGTATATTTATTGAATAAATATTCTTTACATATATTAACTTTTAGGTATATATTATTCTTATGAAATTATACTTTAATTAGTTCATATATTATATAATTAATTTAAAAATAATAATATAATGATGATGACAATGATATATATATATATATATATATATATATATATATATTTGATAATAATAGTAATAGATATTAAAAAATTAGTTTTATCAAAAGATTGTTAATGAAATTTAAGTTTATAAATAATTATGCTAAATTTATTTTACTTTGTTAAAAAAGAAAATGAAAACACGACAAAATTAAATTAGTAAAACGAATTATAAGATGATGAATTGATAGATTGTTAAATAGTTTTAACAATTCTATTAAATGATTATTATTGTGATCATTATTACTCTTGATGTTATTCTTTATTTATTTTTTATATAATTTATAAGAGATTTCATTTGGATTGATATTATTTATTTGTTAAAAATATGCATTTAATGACTAAGATATTATATCCATAAGTTTTAGTCTAATATATATATATATATATTTCAATTCGAATACAATTTTAAATTTTATTGCTAACTTGTAAATAAATAAATAAATCAAGATGACACTAACCTAATGGCCTTGAGATTGATATTGATTATAATAAATATCATTTATAGGTTAGTTTTGAACTTTTGTCAATTTCTTTTACAACTAAATGATTTTTTTTTTTTTTTTTTGGTATTATCATGTCAAATACTTTTAAAGGAAGAAAAGTATATGCCAAATTATTTGCACCATAAATTTTCAGCCTATTGTTATTAAAGCCCACATATTTTTATTGGCCCATTTATAAAGTCCAACCCGATAATTTATTAAGTAAATTAATTTATTTATTAAATTAATTAATTTATGAAAGTGGGTAGTTAATAGTTAATGAAAGTGTAAGTTAGAGAAAGTGGGAGCTGGAAATTACTGGACAATTGAAAAGAAGAAAATGGCTAATTGAGAGAATTAAGGAAAAAGTGGAAGACTAATTAGTGGGCTAGTGGAAAGTTATAATTGAAGCTATAAAAAAAAAAGAAGCTGACAAATAGAGGAGGAAAAGAAATCAATCAATCCAAAAAGACCCAAGACAAATCAAGCACAAATTCAAGCAAATTCCAAATTTTCATTTACTGCAAATTCCTATTTCATTCAAGCAATTTATTTTCTGTCCAAGCACTTTAATTTTCAAGCTTTTATTATATTTGCAATCTAATTTCTTTTCCATTACACTGTCAATATTTCCATTACAGTTAATGCAATATAATTTCTATTCATTTGCTCATACTTTTTCAGCTCATTGTCCTTATTTCCATTTCATTTGTTTTTATTAACTTAAATACTTTGCAATTTCATTCAATTTACTAGTGCATTTAAGAATCCAAGCAAATTGTGGTAAACGCGTTTAGGGATCCACAATCACTTTGATTTTAGAAGTCAAATTAGGCGCATTTCAAATGGTTCGTATACCAAAAACACACGTGGCACGCTCGCAATCAAAAAATACACCAACAGTTTTTAGTTTAAGAAACATAATAATTTATTAAAAATATTTAATAATTGATTTAAAGAGTGATAATTTTTTCATTAATGGTTTTGTAATAATGGTGTTGTATTCATGAGATTGTGTATAGAGCTTCTTTTCAAATTTAGAGAATATAATAATTTTTTAAATTCTTAAAATTTTAAATTATATTTATAATTAAACTTTTCAAAAAATTTATAACTAAAATTTCCACACGTAATTGTAATTTTATAAAAAATAATTTAAATAATATGATGAACAGTATATATAATCTTTAAATATTATACAATTAGTAAATTTCAATCAATTTTTAAAATATAATTTATTTTTTTAAATTAATTATAAAATATGCTTTTTACATAAAATATTTTTCAATAACTTTAAAAAAAAAATAACTATTCTAATACTAGTGTTTGACTCAAAAATAAATTTTATTATAATAAAAAAATTTATATGAATTTGAAAATTAAATTATTGGCAAACATAAATAATAATAAATATTTTTAGTATATTATTATTTTTCTTGAACTAAAAAAATTTAGTAATATCTAATTTAATTAAAAGAAAAAAAATAATAAAAAAAAGTTTGGTCATCCGATCCTATATGATTAAGCAACTAAATATTTTGGGAGGCATCCAAAAATAAAAAAAGGTTGCCTCCCTTGGTGATGATTTTTTTTTTAATTTTTTTTAATTATTTCTATTTATTATTATTATTATTATTATTTTTTGTAAGAAAATGAAGTGATTCAAGCTGAAAGAGAAACAAAATTAAAAAAAAAAAAAAAAGAACCAATTTAAGAGAAATAAAATTAAAAAAAAAAAATGAAAGAATCATTTGAAAAAAAGTAAAAGAACTGGTTTAACAGGTTTGAGGTTAATTTAGATTACCAATTTACTAGTTAATAAATTTTTTATCTAATGGTCAGAAATAAAAATAATTTAAAAAAGAGAGATTTAACGGCTATAATTACTGATTTACCCATAAATTTAGTGCATTGTAGAACGACTCTGATATTTCTTATTTCTTATAAATACATTTTAAATTTTAATTTTAAATATTAAAACAAAATTTTACTAATTTGTAAAGTATTTATATCATTTCTTCCTCAAAAAAAAAAAAAAAAAAAAAAAAAAAGTATTTATATCATTTATTTTGATTTTCACTCACTCGATCCAAACCTTAAATTCGTCCCTTCCATCATTTCCCGTTATCGTTCCCTTTTTTAGGGTTTCGCCAAAATCTTCCCCAATTCACACCATGGCCGAAGTCATCAGCATGCCCGTCGATTCGCTAGACCGCCGCGGCCGCGACCGTGACCGCAAGGAGAAGCCCTCAGCCGACGATCCCCAGTCCTCTTCTCCGCCACCTCCTCCTCCGCCTCCCCCTTCACAGAACGTCTCTCGACGACGCGACAGAGACTTTAGAGATAGAGACCTCGATAGGCCGCCGAATCGACGAGGCGGTGATTATTATGATAGGAATCGGTCTCCACCGCCAAGGGAGAGGGAGAGAGATTACAAGAGGAGGAACAGTTTGAGCCCTCCACCCGTCCCATACAGGGACAGGAGGCATTCACCGCCACCAAGGAGGTCACCGCCGTATAAGAGGTCGAGAAGAGAGGATGGAGGGTATGAAGGGAGGAGAGGGAGCCCTAGAGGTGGATTTGGACCCGGCGATAGAAGGTGAGTGAGTTAGTGATCGATCGATTGATTGATTGAGTGTTTAGATACGGAATTGCTTTGCTTGTTTATTAGGTATTGAGGAAAAATGAGTATTGTATAGTAATATGATCCCTGATTTTCCTATTTCGATTCATAATTGAGAAATTAGGAGTTTCACATCAATTGTCAGTTGCCGGAGTATTTTACAAGGTAGAATTGTCGTGTTTGGGTTCTTTGGGTGTTTATTTTGAATTCAATTTATTTCATTCATGGAGAGAGTGTAAGAAATAGAGAAACTTGGGTTTTCCTTAGCTTAGGGTTTTAATTAGGTTTAATGATGCAAATAGAATTTGAATTCTGCTTGTATTTTGTTTGGCAGACGAGAAGGGGATGGAAAATGAGGGAAATGAGTGAAAATCAAAGAGAGGAAGAGATAGAAACACAAATAGAGAGAAGGGAATCAATTGATTACTGTTTATTACATGTTCTTCTGCAAATGTCTCAAGTACTTGTATGCAATTTCATTCTCATTCTTGCTTACATCTGCATCTAGTTAACTAACTGGAACTAATTGTATAGCAACTCAACTAACTGTTGTGTAAGTTCTTTAAGCTCAAATGATTGATCAGGTAGATTCTAACATCACTTCCGTTGATTACCAACTGAAATTTTGATTTGAGTTACTTAGATTCAAAGAATACTGGCAGTTTAAAGGACTGCATGAACTAAGGATTAAGGAGTGCATGAACCTTCAAATTTTTCCAAATTTACAATCTAGTCTTACCATGAGGTAGAAACAGAAAGATCTGCCATTATGATTTCTGATTATGAAGTATCCCTATTAAGCTTAGATGTAAGATTACGAAATTTACATGCCATCTTTGCCATGATGTCCAAAAGAAAGAAATGTTTTAATAATTTCCAGCATCAGATAACCCACATATGAGTGAGATAGGAAAGCTCTCTGTGGAGGAAATATTTTTATGTTCATTTCATTTTTGTTAATCCAGTCAGCCTATATACCAATTTTTAGCTATGAATTGCCTACATGTTAAATTTATTTTTATATTCAAATTCTGCATTGTGGTTGTGAACTTACTTTCGTTATAAACCTGGCTTCATCAATTCACCTTGATGCTTAGGATGTGAAGCTGAAATAGGTTGTTGTGACACTGGACAATAATGTAACACATGCATTCGTTCTGCATGAGTGATAATACGGAAGTCTAGTCTTATGTGGTTTTGTTTTGATCAGCTTATCATTAGGATCAAGCAATGCAAAGAAATCGTGCATTTTTGGCTGTCTGTTTTGTGGGTATAGTTGTTATTACTCTTGCTGAGTCTTTCAAGGTATTTACATTCAGATCATGGATGGTATTCTTTGGTGGAACTTTTATCACTGTTGAAGCAGATTCATTCAAGATGCTTGCTTTAGATTTGTAGCATGGTTTGTGTGGGCTAATCTGGATAATTGAGGAGGCTGCATAATTATGACTAATTGTAGAGTGCTAGTATTATAATTGTTGTGGGTTTTATCATGTTTTCGTAGTTAATGCAATTTTTATTTCTTACATTGAAATATTTTGGTGTCAGATCTGAGTTGATCAGATTGTTTTATGAAATGTCTTGTTGACATAGGTTTGGTTGCAATAGAATTTTAACCTGAACTCGACATATTTTCATTAGATTAGTTTGTTTGCAAGTAAAATTATCATTTTATTGTTTGACAGGGTTGACATTGAATTATTATATTGGTAGTTGATTATGTTCCATTTTCGTAGTGGTTTTGCTGTTTATCTGTATTTTATAGTTCATGAATGGGCTGTTTACATATTTGATTATATTGAACTTCTTTTAGCATCCACAGGTGATTCTTTATTCTTGTTCTGTATGTTTGTGTTTGCTGTTCCATTGTACTTCATAGCTATTCATAGGATATTTCCTTGCAAACCATATAGCATCATTTTTGTCTTGGTTTGTAATATTATTTTGTTGAGCCCTTTTATGTGAAGCTAGCTCAGTGTAGTAAATATGATCTTTGATGTGTAGGTTTGGATATGATTATGCTGGTGGATATGAACGTGATATGGGGGGTAGGCCTGGGTATCCTGAAGACCGTCCTCATGGTCGGTACATGGGTCGTGCAGGTGGATATCAAAGTGGTCCCTCTGGTACATGCTCAACTTCTCTAGATTGTTGCATTTTAAATGTCATATGATTTAGCTTGTGGTTCTAATAGTTATTGACAGAAATAAAAGCAATCAGATCTTCAATGCCAATATTGTCTTGAGACTCAGATGACCTTTTTATGGTGTTGCAGTTTAGTGACCTTGGTTTTTGTACAAGATATTGCTGCTCAAGTTATCAAATTATTGGACTATATTTTTTTCACTATAAATTATTAGATTCACTAGATTATGATGATATTTAATTGAATTATTCATTTAATATTTCTTCAGTCATTTTGCAAATTTTGAAAAACTATTCATGATATTGGCAGCCTATTCATTCTGATACTGTCCAATTCCATTATATGGTTTTTGATTCCATAACCGTTCCCAATTCAGTTATTTAGAACCCTGTTCCACACTTTGCAAGTCAAATTGTCGTTTCATTTCATTTTCCTCAACATGCTTTTCATGCCTCCATCCATACCTGGGCATGCACACCCAGAAAGAGGGAGAGTATAAATCAAATCCTTCTTACTGCACTCCAGCTTGTCTTGAATGTGAGAACCCTGACAAATTGAGTGCACTGGAAGTGACATTAATTTGACTTGACTATCATTGTTTGGTGAGCCAGATAGAAATACTTTGATGACATAATAAGACTCAAGAAGGTGATTCTCCTTGTACTTCTCAAAGTGGAATGCTTTCCTGCCACTTCTAAAGCCAATGCAATTTCGCGTCTTTTGGGAAGTCAGGCTGTTTGGATGCCATTAGGATCTGATTTCTTTTAGCCTCTGGCTACCCCAAAGATACTTTTTTTGCCTCATTTCCTCTTTTGTTTACATATCATCTTCTTAAAAGATTATCAGTAACGTTGAGAAGTTGGTGGTGGCACTGATGTTGTTTTGGGGATGAGATATCACTTCTGGTCACAGAATTACCACGGTGATTATCTTGTTTGGTCACTACAGATAGTGGAATTTACGAAACATTTAAACTACACTGTAGCTTGTGCTTACTACACAAAATTTATTCATATTATTCTCATAAAAATAGTTTTTTTAATTTATTTTCTTATGTCAATTTTTTTTGTAACATTGAAATTGCTTTACTAAATTTATCATGTGTAAAATATATCAAATTTATACTAATTTTCACTAACATAAATAAGTTCATTGTGATTTAGAACTTTTATGTTTATTATATATTCTTAATTTCCAAATTATCTTTTAGAGCAAAATTTATTATATTGAAAATTAACTTAAGTTATTGTAGTAGTTGACAGATTTTAATTGAATTTGCTGGTCTTAACTTACTTATAATATTAATCTTACATATTTTACACAGTATTTTAATATTTTTACACAGTATTCTAATACTTTTTTAATTTAATTCCAGTTGAACCACTTAATTTAATTCCAGTTTAACTTGGTTCAACTGGGCTAAACTTCTGACCCATGATCATCTGCCTTGACCAGTCGGAAGGACATGCTGTGTTTAAAAACCTTGATTCAGGACATCTATTTTGTGTTTCAAATCCAGTGATGATTTGAATTAGACAAAGGAGTTTATGTCCCAAGTTCTCTTGTGTGTAGCAAATTTCTATGCTGAATTTTTGTCTTGTGGCTCAGCTTCTTTCTTCATTTGCTAGCTTTCTGTTACTTGCTCCCCTCTCTATTATTTGCTGAGGTAGAACTTACTGGGTTACACTGTTGCAGATTGGGATTCAGGACGTGGTGGTTATGCTGATGCTCCCAACACAATGAGTACGCAAAGGTTTGTATTTAGAATTCATTCTTTCTATTTGCCTAGTTATTTTATATTGTGTTATTAGAGTAAAAATTCACTAGTATATTTCTTTGCTCTACATGTTGCTTCATCATATTGCTGGCCCATGCAATAGATCAGGGTTAATTTTGGTGGCAGATGATTAGCTATTGATGTTGCATTATAATCCATTTACTGTCATCTACCTTTTGCAGTGCACCATACTTTTTAGACAGTCATAGTGTCTAAGGTATGAACCTAATGACATCATTACATGCAGGCAAAGCTCAAAAGCCTGAAAGTCATATCTGCATAGTTAATAACTTTGGAAGATATCCAAGTAGAATGTTTGAAATTTGAATGAATTGATTAGTACCATTGACCATGATATAAGAAATATATTTTTAAGTTCTCCCTCTCTTGTGCACATGCATGTGGCCACCCTGAGTTATGACTTTCAATTATACAAAGTGGCATTATTTGGAGTAGGATTCATTTAATTAATCGATGTGACATGGTAAGTAAATGTTTTCAGAGAAGGCTTGATGTCATACAAGCAATTCATTCAGGAGCTTGAAGATGATATTCTACCAGCTGAAGCTGAGCGCAGGTACAAAGCGTAGAGTATTTTGGCCTATTTAAAGTTTAAGAATCTAATTTGTGACTTGGAAAATTTGAAAGTGATTATGGCCTTTGATTTTGCAGATATCAAGAATACAAGTCGGAGTACATTTCAACTCAGAAACGTGTGTTTTTTGAGTCTCATAAAGCTGAGGATTGGTATCGCTCTCTTCGCATATTTAATATCTCCCTTTCTGTTAACTTCTTTGGTTTAATGGAACTTGTATGCATGTAGGTTGAGAGACAAATATCATCCAACCAACTTGGTTACAGTCATAGAAAGGTGTGCTCCTTGATGATTCTTGGATTGGTGTTCTCTTTATTGATATTCTTTTTTAATAGCTTGGGTGCAATGTTTATCACCTAATTTTCTGTTTTTATCGTAATTTGTTGGTGTTGACTTGATTATTCCTTGGGAATTCTTTGTAGGAGGAATGAACTGGCACGAAAGGTCGCAAAAGATTTTTTGCTCGACTTGCAAAGTGGAACGTTGGACTTGTAAGTTGAAAATTTTTTTCTGCACTCATATTTATTCAATCGAACCTGCATGCAAAGGATCTTTTGATATTTAACCTAAGTTTTCATTCTTAATGCCAGAGGTCCTGGTGTCAATGTCCTATCTTCAAATAAATCAGGACAGGCAAGTGATCCAAATTCTGATGATGAAGGAGACACTGGTGGCAAAAGAAGACGGCATGGCCGTGCACCAGCTAAAGAAACTGATCTTCTTTCAGCTGCTCCTAAGGCTCACCCAGTCAGCTCAGAACCCAGAAGAATTCAAGTTGATGTCGAACAAGCTCAGGCCCTTGTACGCAAGCTTGACTCTGAAAAAGGAATTGAAGAAAATATTTTAGGTGGATCTGATAATGACAAAATGAACAGAGAGAAATCCCACAGCAGCTCCACTGGCCCCGTTATTATTATACGAGGCTTAACCTCTGTCAAGGGTCTGGAGGGCATTGAACTATTGGATACACTTATTACTTATCTTTGGCGTGTACATGGTTTGGATTATTATGGAATGGTAGAAACAGCTGAAGCTAAGGGTCTTAGGCATGTGAGAGCTGAGGGGAAAAGTTCTGATTTAACTAATAGTGGGAATGAGTGGGAAAAGAAACTGGACTCACGCTGGCAAGAAAGGTTGAGGAGTCAAGATCCTTTGGAAATAATGACTGCTAAGGAAAAGATAGATGCTGCTGCTGTTGAATCATTGGATCCTTATGTCCGGAAGATTAGGGATGAAAAATATGGATGGAAGTATGGTTGTGGAGCTAAGGGTTGCACAAAGCTCTTTCATGCTGCTGAGTTTGTGCACAAGCATCTCAAACTGAAGCACCCTGAACTTGTGATGGACCTGACTTCCAAAGTGCGGGAAGAGTTGTATTTCCAGAACTACATGAAGTACTGTCATATGAGATAAACACTTTCTCCCTTTTTGTTGTCAGTTTTATAGGTTATTTGACAAATTCTCTACTTTCATTTGTAGTGATCCAGATGCACCTGGTGGCACACCTGTTATGCAGCAGCCTTTACCGGTATTGTTCATCAAATCCCATACTAGCCTATGGTCTACATGACTGTACACATATCATATATTATATCTAGCTTTATATATTAATAATTTGATTTTTTGACTGCATGAATTCAGCTTTCTTTTCTTGCTTCTTCCAGTTTTGATTATAAGTTGACAGGATAGCACTTGCTGAAATTATTTAGAAGCAGTCTGGCTATGTCTGCCTATACCTTTATACAGTTCCTAGATACATTTCCATTCCATCTAATTTTTTGTTCCTATCATGACTCTCGCTGTAGTGTTAGGCAGTCTTGTACCAATTGAGGGCTCAAGATTCATTTGTTGTCAAAGGCTTCACTTTTGAGAGCATATTTCATTTCCTTCTTTCTTTACGAATTCATATTTTGTAGTATGCTTGATCTGAAAAATGCAAACTGAAGATCTCTGAAGATTTAAAGATCTATATAGTTGCTTTGGATATTGTGTCTCTGGTTTTATTGAGTTTTTGGTGTTTTTTCACTAAATAGTTGTATATGGATATCTAGTAGGATGTATCAGCTTGATTTTCTTGCTTCATTTAAGTTGTGTTGTATACTTTGATGTGTGTGCAGATGCATCAGTAAGCCAATATTTCTATTTATGCCTTTCTATCTAAAAATCATGCCTCCTTTTTTGATCGGAAATCTGTCTCATTATTCAGATCTTGTCTATGTAGAGCATTAAATATTTTGGTTTCTACTCATCATAATTCCCATCTATTGTTGAGAAAAATAGTTGTTTATCAAGTTCCTGTTGAACTGTGGTATGCTAGTATTTAGATTTCTATGTGTAACTCCTCTGCCCCTTTTTTTCTCTCGCTCTCCTGTTCTCTAGCTTTCTTTCATAGTTTTTACATCAATTAAAAAAATGTGCTACCTTCTTTCTCATTTGAAGTCCATGCAACTATCCTCAAGTCAAGGTAGGTAAACATGTTGGGAAACCCATAAATGAAAAGTCAGAAAAGAATGTTTAGGGGATAGTATGCATCAGTTTGCAAAATTAGTGTTTTGTTGAAATTTTTGAGTTTTTCCTACTTCTCTCCCCTCCCCCCCCCCCCCCCCCCCTTTCTCTCGATCTGCTGCTTTGAAAAATTAGTGTTGTGTTAACTTTGAGTTTCTTGTTTGCTTTCTGATTCACTGTCTTCTACTTACAAAGTATTTCATGATAGCCATGTTGCAGACATCAAACATATGCCCCTTGAGACTACAATTTGTGCTGTGTTACTTTTATTACTATCAATTTTCCAGTGATAGTGTGGATGCCCTTGTTCCCTGTTATTTTGGCCATCTGTGTTAAATTGAATTTTTTCTCTGTAGAGAGACAAGCCACCGAGACGTAAGCTAGGCCCAGAAAATCGATTGAAGGATGAAAGAGGCAACCGTAGAGATCGTGACAATCGAGCAAATGGCAATGAAAGATTTGATAGGTCTGAAAACCCACAATCTGGTGACTTCCAGTCAAATGATGGGCCTGATGGTGGCAATCATGATGATCCAATGTTTGACAATTTTGGCGGACAAGGCATGCATGTTCCTGCTTTCCCTTCAGATATACCTCCTCCTCCAGTATTGATGCCTGTACCTGGTGCTGGGTAGGTTAATGAATTACTACTAAAATTCTCTTAAAGTCTTAGTGACAATACTATTTCTGAATTTTCACGTCTTGCTCTGATTGCAAACTTGAAGTCCACTAGGGCCTTTTGTCCCTGCTCCACCTGAAGTTGCAATGCGGATGTTCAGAGAGCAAGGTGGTCCTCCTCCATTTGAAGGTGGTGGCAGAAATGGAAGGCCTGGACCCCAGTTAAGTGGACCTGCTCCCATTCTTCTATCACCAGCCTTTCGACAGGATCCACGGCGGATACGCAGGTATTTTCTGTTGGGAAATCCTTTCCAGTTCAAGTTAAGGTTCATTTGTGTGTGCACTTATTTATGTGAGCTTTTCATGGTGCATATTACCTTCAGTCTCTCTCTAATTTCCATTGTTGTATTTTTGGGTTCTTGTACATGTTTGCACACAAAATGCTAGAGCGGCTTGTAAAACAATGGCATTGGTATTTATGTTCTTTGTAATCAAAGCAAAAAGATTTACAGTGTTGTTTAGGGGGAAAAAAGGTCCTGTGGCCAGTTCCGGTTATGAAACTTAGATGCTAACATTTTATACATGTTAACCATGCTAGCTTGTTCTCGAGGCATGTTCATTAAATATAGAATCAATTTAAAGAGGTGTGAAAGTCACACCTCTGGATTTGTTTTTCATTACAAATAAGTCGTTGGATTTCAAACTAGTTGAGGACCTGAGGTCAATCTGGATTATGGAATCAATAACATTGTGGCTTTTTATACTGGAAAATTATTCCATATTGTTGTTGAGTATTTAGTATGTTCTGATTTTGAGTTTGTTTAATATATTTATTAATTTCCTGATCAATGTTTGAACTCTTCTGGCATTGAATTTTCTGCAGCTATCAAGACCTAGATGCACCAGAGGATGAAGTCACTGTTATAGACTACAGGAGTTTATAGGGTGTCACTGTTCGCAGGATGTAAGACTTTGAAGGCAATTCTCGTCTAGTCATAGGTCATCTTTCATTGTTCTGAGTTAATCCCACTGTAGAAGCAAATCACCTTGTTCTTAGATCCTTTGGGGTTTGAACTCTTAGTGCCAATCAACAGTCTGCTGTGATATCATTGCAGATTGTGTTAGTGAATCCAAGTGGTCTAGATTTTTTTGGCCCCCCTCATATTTACCTTGATACGAAGCCTTTTCATGTATTTTAGGGGGTGGGAATATACAATGTTAGACAAAATCGTATCTGTAAAATTGGACTTGTGGAAAACAGATTTCAGATGGATGTTCATTCGTTTTCTTTTAACTTCTAGACTTATAATATTGAGTAACTTTATTATTCTTTGTTGATAATAAGAAAAAAAAGATTTTGGTTGACCTGTGGATGAAAACTAGCATTTGATGATAGGATTATATACTCTATCGAGGGGCTTGAATGTAAAATTATATTTATATATCAGAAATTCAAAATATTTAACTTTTGTAATTAATACTTGTATTGTATACAAATTTACAAATTGAATAAAATAGAACAGATTATTTTTATAATTTAAGCAACACCTTTTTAAGGTAAAAGAGAGATTTATTTTAACACTTGAAAGAATAATAATCGGAAAATCCTGAAATTTTTGTAAGGATGATTCTGATTCAGCAAAGGGGGTAACCTACGGGAAATATGCCCAAGTAGCAGAGAACGAAGCTTCCTGGTGGTTCTTTCATACACATCAAAACTGTATCTACTAATGAAAAAATACTCCAGATTTAAAATCTAAACTTCAAACTGGTGCTTTTGAAATGTGCTAAAATGCATGAAAGCCACTAAACATGGATTTGACAATTTCTAAGAAAAACTGGGATGTAAAAAATATTAATTAGGGGCATTACAATGAAGACTAAATGAAAACCTTCAAATGTTCCAACTTTTTGATACCTTTGATTTTTGAATTTGCCACACTACATGTACAAATATGTTACACAAGAAGTTTACATGGTTATGGAATGGGTGGTAGCTTTGGGTACGGGAGGAAGATAGGAGGCACAAAATAGAGAAATGATAGCCAAAACAAACACCCGATGGAGGGAAGTGGGGAAATGGGTGCAGGTTTCCGAGTCATTGGGAGAGATGACAGAATTTTGGGGAACAGCAAAAGGAAGAATGAAGGAATTTGACGAACACAGATTTGCTGTCCGCCAATGTAAGTTGGTCACACCAAGAAATGAAACGGACAACAAATTCAATGCCTTCACTTCCGCTGCTTCTTTGATAGAGGCTCTGGTTGGGGCTCAGCCTGCATAGAAAAGTTTTTCATTGATCAGAATAAAACTTTAGAATCTAAGAAAAGTTGAATTGAAGGGAAAACCCCATTATCTTGCATTAACAATAACTTATAGATCCGAGACTTGATTCATTATTATCTTACCAAAATTAAAATTTAACTGCACATTACTTAAAGGAACACTATTTCCTTGTTCAATATATGTTGTTTAAGCAGTTATAGGTACACATCATCAGTATGAAAAAAAAAATAGTAAAGATCAGAGACATCTCTGGAGGATTAAGTGAGCAACTAGTCTTCCACCAATCTAATGATGAGCAGCTAATAAACCAAACCATGCCAAGTTTTTCTGTTGCATACAAAATGCACACTGAGGTCAGCTAATTTCCTATCCCCAGTTGGGTGAACCAAGGATCAGACTTGAGGAACATCATCTAAGAAGTCACAAGTGACTTTGTTTTCAACAAATAATATTGTCTACAGAAGCCACACTTGAGGAATATCTATGGGTTAAGACCTTTGCTTTCCTTTTAATTATGAGGATAAGCATCCTTGTCCATCAACATATAAAGATTAGTCAAAAGATGATGAGAATTCAAATTATACACTATATTCTCTTACATTTTTTTTTTGTTGTTTCTCCATGTTTCTCTCCAATCAGCACAGTGTTTGCAACTACCCACTATCTTGTAAAAACATGGATAGCTAGGTACTTGGAATTGTTGCTTGCTTACAAGAGGAAGATTACCTCTATTTCAAACACTTGAAGCAGCAGATTTAACTTTAATACACATACTTCCAACTGAACTTCCCTTTTGCCATCTCTCTCTCTCTGGCTTTTATTTACCCTACTCCTCCTTTCACATTGTCCCCAAATTAAGTTAATTCACATGATTCTAAATCTCCTAAAAATTGTGTTTCAAAGTCACAGCATTAACTAATAAACATATTCACATACAATTTCTGCCTGTCACTACTGGAAGGAGTTAAAAAGAGTTTTATTCAAGTGATGCAAAAAAAACACCACTACTCATGGCTTATTTAGGTAGTAAGGAATTGCAAAGCGCTGAGCCCAAAGTAATAACCTTGATTCTATTGCAAACAACTTCACTGGAACCATAACCGACATGGTGCGCACTTATTTAGTTGTAACTATTATATTTCTTATAATATTAGTTTAGGTTTTAGTTTCCTTGTATTTCAAGTATTTTAGTAATTTTAGGATTCGATTTTAATTAACTGGTCCAATAAAATTAGAATTTCTATTTCTTATAAATAGTTATCTTATGTATTTGTTGGAGGTGGTAGGTTATTATTAATAAAACCCCTCTCCTCTTATTCTTTGGTTCACTCCAAATTAATTTTCCTTGTGATTAAAGGATGTTTAAGGTACACATGTTCTAACCTTGCTTATCACGCTTTTGTCTCGTGTCGAGTGGGATCGCATGGAAAGCTAAGCAAGAGTGTAAATGGGTAAAGTTACTCAGGCTCAACTTGCAAACTATTTGAACTCAATTAGATTTTAATCGAGTCAAGCTCAAACATGAGTAAGGAGTTGAGTTGAATTTATTATAATACTTGACTTGATGGCGCACAAGCTTAATGAGTATCTAAGGTTTCATAGAGAACTTTAGTTATTAAAGCCGCAAGAGGCACAAAGGTGTGGAGGGGCCTAGAGTCAAGGTACAAGGTGCGTGCTAGTGCGTGCCTTAGAGAGGTCAAGTGCAAAAAAAATATAAATTTATAAGGAAAATTCAAGATTGCAGATTTATATCAAAATCAAGATATCAACACTATTTGACCAAATTGATCAAAATTAACAATCTTCAAAGCATCAATCAAAAGTTCTTTTTCCCACAATCTAACCATTATTTGGGGAAAAAAGTATAAAACAAATAAGTAAACCTACAAATTGATTTTTTTTTCTTTTTTGGCAATCTTTCAATCAATATATGAGCTAGAAATTACTGCAGTCTGTAAAGTGCAAGTTGAGAAAGAAACTAGACAATTTATTTGATAATCTGTGTTTATGAAGAAGGCAAGGAACAAGGTGTGAATATTAAGGGAAATGATATTATTACTTGCTCAACTTAGATTGAAGGTTCATCGATAGAAGAAAATACAGTTTAACATAAAGATGGACCTATAACCCATAGGTCCCATGATCTCATTGAATTTTTTAGTCTTGATAAGTTGCAATATATTGGCTCTATTAGGATTAATGATTTCAATTTTCAGTATTATTATATTATTGGATAGTATTTTTAATCAATCAAAAATTCAAGGAAAAGGGTTTGTAGCAAGTTACTTGAAAAAATTGAAAGCACTATGGCATCCAAGATATTATTTACTTGGCATGGACAATTACAATCAAGTTATCAACTCAAGGTAAGTTTCCTTCAAGTGAAGGGGTTTGACACAGTAGTTCTATTATTTTTATTGTACCATAATCAAACAGGAGAAAATACAGCACATTTGAACTAGACTTTTGGAAAATCTAAAAATGAATGCAGTTTACACAAAAATAGAACAAATAATGCCATATTTATCAAAGGATAAAAAGTCATTTTAGCTCCTGAAACAAAGTCATAGGCAGCTATTAAGAGAAGGAAGAGAATGCTTACAACATTTGAAAGCTGCTCACGGATGTAGGCCATTGATCTCAACATGGCACCTAATGTATCCCTAGACACCTGAAATTTGACCTCTGACTCTCCTGAAGTTGTTTCGGTATCTTGCAACTGAAACCAGTAAAAGAAAGGATAAATTCATTGATGGATAATAAATTGTCAAGTAAAAAAGAGGGACAAACTAAATGAGGCAGAAAAGTCCAAAATAGCAAGATAATTGCTCTGCTTATGACTCGACATTATCTTGAAGATGCATTTCCATGTAAAATTCTATACAATTCCATGGTTTGTTGGCATAAGACATGGTAAGATAAGTAAAACATGGAGAATATTAAGGAAAAGTTCAAATAAGTCCTCAAAAATAGGGCCTGATTTGAAAAGTCCCCATCCCCAAAATTAAAAAAATGCACATTTTAGTCCCCCAAAAGCTTTAACTTTCAAGAAGATCCCCAAAATTTGGTCAGTTACTTTTTGGATAGCTTCTTGTAGGGCATATTACTTTGCAGTCATATAAGGTCGCTTATTAATTTACCATTTTTACAGGTAAACAAAATACAATACCATTTAACCTTTATTGTGTCATATAATCAATCAATGGGCAATCATAACCTTGAAAATCCTACTTGCACATTGATATAGGACAGCTTAGGCAACTTAGCTTGAGGGTTTTAAATTTAGTTCCAGATCTGATCCGCAGGAATTCAGATCTGAATTAAAGGAAAAGAAAATAAGAAAAAAAAAAAGTCTAAGAGTCGGCACTTAGAAGACCTAGGAGTCAGCACCTAGGGCGAATTAAGTCACACAATTCTTGGCAATAATTTGCAGGAAAATTATTTTTGTTGAATCTAAAAACTGAATAACAATTGATACAAGCTTAGGTATTTATAGACTTGAAACTAATCCTAATCATACTTGGATTAGGAATCCTAAACTAGGACACTAGGACAATTATAAACTAACTAGGAAATACTAATCCTACTAGGACTCCTAAATCAGACTGAATAAAAACTACTAAAATAACAAAATTTAACAATGGTTCTAGTAATGCTGGAAATTACAGAAATACCCCCTGATTTAAAATAACAGACCAGCCATTTATTTATTTAGCTAGACACATGAATTTAACTAAAAAAAGTCTAGTAAATATTCTATAATTTCCCCAATAATGCCCATATTAAATGGCGACCATAATTTTAAGCTTGAACCTTTAAATTTGAATTTCTTTGTGTTACTATTCCCCATCATTCTCCCCTTGTTGGAAAAAACTCAACCTCGAGTTTTGAAGTGCCTAAGAAACAAAGAAGACAATTCTTTAAATGACCATTTTGTTTCCTTGGTATTCAATAAAAGTAGAAACACTTGAAATCTTCTACTGCACTTGCTTATTAATTTACTTGGAATAATAAAGTCCATCTCTTGCATTCCAACATCTTTGGTATCTTCAACAATAAAGTTAAACTCTTTTGTCCCTTCCAATTTTCCAATATCTTCTTGTTTTACTGCAACATGTTCTACCTTTTCTCCAACCATACACTTGTCTACAAATTCCTTTCTTTCAAATATCATCTTTACTTTTCCAAGCAATGTATGTGTACTACTCATAGCAATATTATCTTGC
>CATKHJ011263608.1:0-10874 GCA_949750685.1 Vernicia montana | reverse complement strand
CATATTAGGATAATATTTCTCATAAGTTTTTTAAAAAATAAATATTATTAAACTTTAAATGAGTATTTAAGAATATGATAAGGGTATAAAAGTTACTTTAATAAAAAATTTTAAAAACTCAATAACTGAGCGTGTTCAGTATAAATTTTAAGTTGTGACCATTTTATGTTATCAAACCATCTTAAAACTAATAAGTGCTGAAAATATTAAATTAAGTAATAAGTTGGGTTATCAAACACCCTCTAAGTGTATATACCAATCCAATGAAATAAGAATACATTTAGTAAAAAAAGATATCGGTATCTTTTCACTAGATAAAAAAAAGACAAAAGAGTCATATTTATTAAAATATTTCATCGCTCATTAATTAGATGTATGAGATAAACTTATACACCCAGTGTATGCAAGAATTTTTTAGTGTCATTATTGTCACATAAATATCACATCAGTACGTTAAGATTGTGAATTTCAAATTGCTAACGGTGCAAACTACAGACATATTTTTATTAAAAACAAATTTACAAACTTCAAAATGTAAAATCAAATCATACAATACTTTTTTTTTTTTTTTTTTTTTTTTTGTACTTTCTCCTATTTTATTTTATTTTATTTTTTATAAAAACATAAAATGAGAAAACCATTTTTTAAATGACTCCAATCTATCTACATATCTCATTAGAATGAGAATCAAGACAGTTAAAAAATTAGTAAACAAGGATCTGTAGTTATGCTTTCAGGAGAAAAAAAAAAAGAAAAATTAAACAATTATTCAATCAAAGAAAATAACTAAGAACTGTATACTTGCCAAGCCCGCCACACTACACTTTCGTCGGCCCATTTGCTATACCTTATCATATTGCTGTTTTCTTTTTTCTTTTTAAGGGCTTATTATATTAATTTAGCTAGTGTTGTTGCAATTATACTTTATTTTTAACTTTAAAATCATTTTATCTCAATTTAAAACATTAATTGCAATTGTACTCTGAAAATAAAAATTAATAAATAAAATTTAGTATATGCACTTGGTGTTGGTAATACTAATACTTACCTCAAAATTCATTGGCATCTTTTATTCTAATTAATTAGCAATAAATTTTTATTTTTATTTAATTTTGACTAATTAATTAAATTGTAACTAATTAAAAAAAATTTAGAAATTTAAAATTTTCCAATCAATTAACTCAAAATTTGAAATTCTTATCAATCATTTTGCTTCATATATAACATAATATATATTAGATTATATTAGATCATTAAAAATCGAATAATTGAATAAAATTATAACGAGTGGTTAAATACTCCTAAGTTTTTAAATATATTCCATTCTATCTTTCTTATATTATATGATGAAATAACTATATTGTCTAAACAATATTATTAAGTCAATAAATTATAATTATTAATTATGATGTATTCTCCATGGTAATATAATAAAATAGATTCTTCTAAAAATTTAGATTTATAAT
The DNA here is from genome assembly GCA_949750685.1 of Vernicia montana. Taxonomy (NCBI): domain Eukaryota; kingdom Viridiplantae; phylum Streptophyta; class Magnoliopsida; order Malpighiales; family Euphorbiaceae; genus Vernicia; species Vernicia montana. The sequence continues at coordinate 9,408 of CATKHJ011263608.1, read as the reverse complement.
GTTCATCATTAATTACTTTTATAAATATTTCATCATTGCATTAAATCATATATAATTATTTAATAAAATTTAATTATATAATTTATTGTACAATTAAATATAATTTTACTTATTTATAATAACCAAGTCCTATATATTTTTAGATTTTGAGAAAATTTTCGTTTTTATTTTCTTGGTGTATCTATTAAATATAATTTTAATATTATAATTTTTAAAACAATATATAAATTTTTTTCATATAAATAAAAATTATATATAATTATTTATGAAATATAAAAGAACATAATATCAATGGAATTAATAATTATCACTCATAAGTATATTGCATAGGTGTGGATAATATTATCATTTTATAATATTAAATTACTAAAAGATATTATAGTTGCAACCTATGTATATAGAATTTAATTTAAAATCTTTCTAGTCACAACAATCAACCAATTTTACAAGCTAATAAATTTGTCTGCAATCTTAGAAATAAAGAACAAATTAGTTGAATTTTTCAATTTTATGAACAATTCAAATTTCAAATAAGAAGGAATAGGAAACAAGATTCTTTGTCCTTTATATATATATATATATATATATATATATATATAATAGTTAATAACAAACATTTTCCATGGATTAATTGCTGGTTTTCATCTTTCCAATTTCATATGTGTTGTGTGACAAAAATTTTCAAAACCTAATTCGAGAGGTTGACATTAAAAATCATATAAAAATGAGTTAGTTATTTATTAATTTTTTTTTTTAGAAAAGAAATTTGCTTGTTGGGCTGATATAATTCAGTATTTTCCCCAAATTATAGAAAGTTAAAATTTTAAAATTTTGCAACCCCTTCTTTTATAAATTTTTGATATATACTAAAAAAATGTAAACATAAATATGTAATTACTTATCTTATCTAAGAATAAGCACAATCATACAATTAAACAACATAGTTCTTGTTAATTTTCCTAAAAAAAACATAATTTTTGTTAATGCTTTCATCTTGCTAAAAGTTGAAACATCTCAAATTCAAATCTTCTTTATTTATTTATATATATATATATATATTCGAATTATGATATTGGCTTCTAAAATAATTTTAGCTTACCACTAAATTAAGAAACGAGTTTCTCATGTATCATATATTGATAATTGATAAGAATAGATCTTATCTGTTAGTGTAGATGCGGGATCTAGTGGAGAGTATGACCTGCAAGCAAGAGAGAGAGAGGTCATGAGCTCTTCGGGGACTGTCCCGGCGAGGAGGTTCCGACGCACTAGTCAGAGAGAGTAGTAAGAGAATATATTAAATCTTATGAAAGCGATATGAAAGCTACCTTTATATAGGGGAAAATGGGGACCCCCCTACGGACACTTGTCCTGCTAGTTTAAGCAGCTTACAAGCAGGTCACTTTTTATACGTATCAGGAGCTCCCTACTCCCGAGTCTGATTGAGACTTCTGAAGAGCGGGTGAAGGGAGTAGATACATCTTTTCATCTCTGTTATTTGCCATTTTGATTGCATCATGTGAACTTGTCATGATAGTTGCTAGATGTTTGAGGCAGTCGGATGCTCATGTGATGAGACGAGCTGAAGAGCTCTATATGAAGGAAGTTGGATGCCTGAATGATGATGCGAGCTGAGAAGCTCGATCTGAAGGCAGTTGGGTGCTTGAATGATGGTGTGAGTTGAGAAGCTCTATCTGAAGGCAGCTGGGTGTCTGAATGATGATGCAAACTGAGGAGCTCGATCTGAAGACAACAGGGTGCTTGAATGATGATGCAAACTGAGGAGCTCGATCTGAAGACAACAGGGTGCTTGAATGATGACGCGAGCTAGGGAGCTCGGTCTGAAGGCAGTAGGGTGCCTGAATGATGACGCGAGCTAGGGAGCTCGGTCTGAAGGCAGCAGGGTGCCTGAATGATGATGCGAGCTGAAGAGCTTGATCTGAAGGCAGTAGGGTGCTTGAATGATGATGTGAGCTGAGGAGCTCGATCTGAAGGCAGCTGGGTGCCTGAAGGATGATGCGAGGTGAGGAGCTCGATCTGGAGACAATATGATTGTCACATTATAGTGTGGTCTTATAGTCTTTGATGGTCTTAAGGTCTTCAATGCCACTATATGTGGACTTATAGATTCCTAGTAGCTTCAAATCTTCAAATCTTCAAGTCTTCAATGCCACTATATGTGGACTTATAGATTCTTAATAGCTTCAAATCTTCAAATAATGGTGCCTTCTTGAGGAAGGTCTCATACAAAATTATACCTCACTGAGAGGCCTTAAAGAATTTACCTAACTGATAGAGGAGGACTTTATAAACTCGCGAAGCCCCCTATTTCCTGATAGAGGTCTTCGGATATCTTGCCTCGTTAATCGAGGGCTTTGATATTCATATGCCTCATGTAGAGAACTTTAGAAAACCTACCTCACGTAGAGGGTTTAGATAATCTGCCTCGTTGACCGAGGACTTTAATAATATGCCTCACTGATCGAGGACTTACAAAATATGTGAAGCTCCCCACTCCTTGGTAGAGGTCTTCAAATAATAAGGTGCCTCACTTACTAGAGGACTTAGAAAATCTACCTCGCCGCTTGAGGTCTTCAAGAAAACTTGCCTCGTTAACCGAGGACTTACAGAAAACCTGCCTCAATGATAGAGGACTTTTATATAATTTACCCCACATGGGGGTCTTCAAGAAAACCTGCCTCACAAATGGAGGACTTTAGACAATAATGTGCCTCTCTCGTGGGAGGACTTAGAAATCCACCTCGTCGTTCGAGATCTTCGGATAATAAAGTGTCTCGCTCATGGGAGGACTTATATAATCTACCCCACATTGGGGTCTTCAAGAAAATTTGTTTCATCGATAGAGGACCTATATAATAATATACCTCTCTTATGGGAGGACTTAGAGAATCTACCTCCTTAGAGGTCTTCATGTAATCTGCCTCGCCAGATGAGGACTTAAGATAATAATGTGCCTCTCTCGTGGGAGGACTTAGAAATCTACCTCGTCACTCGAGGTCTTCGGATAATAAAGCACCTCGCTCATGGGAGGATTTATAGAAAACCACATCGTCAATCGAGGTCTTCGAATGATTTGCCTCGATGACTGAGGACTTTTATATAATCTACCCCACTTGGGGATCTTCAAGAAAACCTGCCTCATCGATAGTGGACTTTTATAATAATGATATGCCTCTCTCATAGGAGGACTTAGAGAATAATGTGCCTCTCTCGTGGGAGGACTTATATAATCTACCCCACATTGGGGCCTTCAAGAAAACCTGCCTTGCTGATGGAGGACTTTAGATAATAATGTGCCTCATTGAATGAGGGCTTAAATAATTTGCCTCACTCATGAGAGGGCTTTGGCCTTGCCTTAACAAGGGCTTAGGTGCATGAAGAAAAGTACGAGCTGAAGAGCTCGACATGGAGGCAATTAGGTGCCTGAATAGATCTGCGAGCTGAGAAACTCGATATGGAGGTAACTGGATACCTGAATAGAGATATGAGCTAAGAAGCTCAATCTGGAGGCAGCTGGGTGCCTAAATGGAGAGGCGAGCTGAAGAGCTCGATATGGAGGCAGTTGGGTGCCTGAGTGGAGATGCGAGCTGAAAAGCTCGATATGGAGGCAACTAAGTGCCTAAATAGAGACGTGAGCTGAGGAGCTCGATATGGAGGCAACTGTGTGTCTGAATAGAGATGCGAGCTGAGAAGCTCGATATGGAGGCATCTGTGTGCCTAGATGATGATATGAGCTGAAGAGCTCGATCTGGAGGCAGCTGTATGCCTGGATAGAGATGCGAGCTGAGGAGCTCGATCTGAAGGTAACTGGGTGCCTAAATAAAGAGGTGAGCTGAAGAGCTCAATTCGGAGGCAGTTGTGTGCCTGGATAATTTTTGTAGTTGAGTAGCTTCTGTGGAGGTTATGAGAATTGCTTTTATGTCTGTCTTTAATTTTGTTTGTATTTTTGCAGACATCATCAGCTACTTCTTTTCCCCCCTTAGAAGAAGGAACAACTTGTTGTTTCTTTTGTCTCACTTGGAGAACTGAAGCATTTTACCTCACTTGGAGGCCTTCGTAATATGCCTCACCAAATGAGATCTTAGAATAATAAAGTGCCTCACTTGGAGGTCTTAAGTGCCTTACCTTGGTAAGGGCTTTGGCCTTGCCTTAACAAGGGCTTTGTCTTCGCCTTGACGAAAATAATACCTCACCTTGATGAGGTCTTTGGCCTCGTCTTGACAAGAGATTTTTCTTCACCTTGACGAAGATATTACCTTACCTTGATGAAGTCTTTTAGCCTCGCCTTGACAAGGGCTTTGGCCTTGCCTTGACAAGGACTTTGTCTTCGATAATACCTCACCTTGATGAGGTCTTTGGCCTCGCCTTGACGAGGGCTTGTTGTCTTGCTTTAGCGAATGACTTTTGTTACTTGTTGTTCGCGGATTGATCTTGTCATCCGAAGACGTCTTTGAATGTCTTTAAAGAACATATATAACAAATTTTTGCCTTATTTGGCAGTTTGTCAGTAGCAATGACAATATTTAATATTTTTATTCTGATTTGAAAGTTATTCTGATATAAATTTTGATTTTTAAGCAATAAATTACATGTAAAATGCATTTGATATACACAATTAATCATGAATGTCATTTTCAGATATGACATAGCAGCATTTTATGCTGCATGATCATATCAGGTAATTTATTCATGCTAAAATAGGCATATATATGCATTTTATTCAAGCAATTGATATTGCAAAATTAACTATGAAGCATGAAAAGATATTAAAACATATTTGTAATAGCGTGATCGGCCTCAGAGATTGTTCGGAAGAATTTCCGGATCCATAGAGATGCATTCTGAATTGAAAAAATAGCTTTTTCGCAGTCCAACTAATTGATTTGCTATATTGGAATGCACGTTCGGGACTGAATTTTGACAAACGGGCTTTGGATCGGCGATGTATGCGTAAAACATAGATTTCTGGATTTTTCGGGGGCTCACCAGCGCGTGGCCTGCCAGTGATCAAAGTCTTGCCAGCTATGTCGTTTGGAGTCGAGGAAGATACCACTATACTCGTTTTGATGCCAGGATTGCAGATCTGTATGCCACTCGCCATGAATCATCGGGATTTGGCCGGAAATGGTTATGGAAGGTCCGGCGGTCGATTTTTCGATCTGGCGTTTCGGCGATAGATCGGTTGCATGGCTAGTACCAAAATGAACCTGGGGAGGAGACGGTTGCAACGACACCAAAATCATCTGAATCTGACGTCGGAGACGGCCGAAATCTGCATTGGAAGTTTCGGCCACCGAAAACTTTGACTGGCGATTGCGGTGGTTTCCGACGTCGGTTTGCTGGAGCTCGCCGGAGATGGAGGAACCTACGAGCGGTGGCTTTTCTCTCTCCTCGCGATTTATGCCATTTTTTTTTAATCTTCTGGTGATCATTTTGATGATTCCAAACTTGTTGGATCAATAATGGGGATAAATAGGAAAATTTAAAATGACCGAAAATGTAGAATCCGGTGAAAGTATTGAGCTAGGAACATAGATTTTCTGTGTCGTTACCCACAGACGGCGCCATTCTGATAAGAATAGATCTTATTTGTTAGTGTAGATGCGGGATCTAGTGGAGAGTATGACCTGTAAGCAAGAGAGAAAGAGGTCATGAGCTCCCCGAGAGCTGTCCCGGCGAGGAGGCTCTAACGCTCTAATCAGATAGAGTAGTGAGAGAATGTATTGAATCTTAAGAAAATTACCTTTATATAGAGGAGAATGGGGACCCCCTACGAGCACTTGTTCTACTAGCTTAAGCAGCTTACAAGCAGGTCACTTTTTAGACTATCAATAATTATTGAATGAATGAATTTTCAAAAGTATATTAGCGAGACTATTTTAATCATGTAGCTAGCCTAAATTCGTTGGACATCTTGACAAGAAAAAGAAAAGTTTAATATTTTTTTAAGAAAAAATTCATCATACAATTTGAATTATGAAACAAATTAAATTATCAAAGACGCACTTTCCTCATTTAGTTTGTGCATTTAAAAATTATTTTTTGAATACTGATTTCAAAAATCAAACTCTAATCAATTAATGAGATGAATAAATACTTTTACCAATCGGACTAATTCTAAATTTTTTTTATTAACAATTAATAAGGTTTTTGTAGTATTCTAGCCTAGTACTAAAATAATATATAACAAATTGATTTAAATACTTAAAAATGCATTTACATGCATAAAAGTCTAAAGAAGCATTGACAGCTTGCTATTTACGTGCGTAAAGTCTAAAGAAGCATTGGCAGCTTGCTACCTAATAATTTAGAAACCAACAAATTATGACACGCATTTTTGTTCTCTCCCTTTATCTTCTTGTGTATATATATATATATATATATATGCAAGTTGTTTTCATAGAAGGAGAAAAATATAAAAAATTAGCCTCTAGAATTTGATAAATTAATCAGGAGTGGAGAAGACTATGCAATTATATACAGTGTAGTTTGGTCAAATTAATTATTAATTAACCCAAACAAGAGGAACTCATAGAAAAACATATTGGGTGGTTTAATTGGGTTGCAGCCAGTATTTTTAAAATCGAATTAGTGACTGAATCAGTTAGGTCATTGGTTCGCGGTTCAATTAGTCAAATCATTGAATTGGTGGTCCGACCGGTTGGATAATTTTTTTTTTTTTTTACATTTTTTGGTCATTTTATAAAAATTCTTATTAATAAAGGTCTGACTGGTCAAATGATGATTTAACCGAAATTTTAATTTTTTCAATGAATCAAATTGAATTGACCGGTGATTTCTAGTTGAACTGACTAGAAACTGGTTGAATCGACTGGGAGCCAATTAAACCGATTGGTCCAGTCCATTTTTAAAACACTGGTTGCAGCAACTATTATGGCAAATTCTTTTAAATCACAATTAACGATTAGGTTGAAACTTAATTAATGGTGGTTGATTTCAAAAGTGTCATTTATAATGATATAAATATTCCTTTTTTTTTTAATTTTTTTTTATTATCACCAAGTAATTTATTTTGCGATTAAATTTCCTAGTGTAATTTGACAGTAATAAGAAACTAAATTATATATAAAAAAAAATTTAATTAATTAATTTTTTTACTTAACTAAAAAATTCCAATTTGTAGGAAAATAAATTACATATTACAAATATATGTACAAAATTAGTCCTAATTTAGATAACTAATTAATAGTTCTATGCTTGTTTATCAAATTTATATAACACATTAAATTAGGAGAGAATAAATATTGGAAATTTAATAAAAATATATTTTAAAAAATATATTATTTTCTTTAAGGTTCAATTCACGTATCAACTATCAACATTCAACATTCAACAACAACCACATGTCTAAATCTAATGACCATTTACACGGTTTTTTCCTTCAACCCCTGCATATCTTTTTGTTGACATTTTTCTCCAGTATATCACGCCATTCAACTCAAATAATTAAATAGAATTTGAAAAAAAAAAAAGATAAAAAACAATTGACAATTAAAAATTGAAAATAAAAATTTGGATATAAAACTTTTCTAATAAGATTATTTGTATATTATTTTATGAGAAATTATTAAATATAACGAGAATATATTTCCTCTACTTGTATAATAATTATGTTCATTTTAGAGTGAGTCATATGAATTTACTTTTATGTGAGTAATAATAATATTTTTTTAGTTAAAAATAATAATATTTAAAATTGGATGGTTTCCATGAGCAGCTAAATTTAATGTTTGGCATTGGATTTTCCACTACTAATATGAAATATTTAATAAATTTTAACGTTTAAAATAGTATTACAAAATTTAAAGATTAACAATTTAAAATTATAATTGAAATAATGAAAATCGAAATTTTTTCTCATCAACGTTTGACTCCAATTACTTGCCATTGAACGTTAATCATCAGCCATCATAGTCAATTAGTTAATCGTATAACTATTGAATCAAACAGGTTTTTCGAATATAGTAATTGAATCAAATAATTTTGATGTTGAAATTTGAACAGTCAACCAAATTCCCTTCTAAAAGATATATAATATATTGCATAAAGATTTGAAAGTTGCAGGCTAAATTATATTTATTGTACCTGAATTCACGATTAAATTCAACATTATCCTCAAATTTTAATTTGTTGTACTTTAATATAATCACAACAATTGTCATTCTTACCGTTTTTCGATCTCAAACTCACCAAAATTATATGTGGCAAACGAGATGACGGTAGTAAAATTGACAAGAAGAGAGAGAGAAAGATACTGCATTGAGGTTTTGAATTTCGTGTTCGCATGGAAAAGAATTTTTGCTCAAAGAATTTTTATGTGATATCTCGTTTTTTAGTCTGAAATAATTTTAAAAAACAATGAATAGGATATCACATATAAATTCTAACAAATTTAAAATTGAAAAACGGTCGAGAGGGTAACTGTTGAGATTAAATTGAAATTGGAGGATTTTTATACAATAAATTAAAGTTTAGGAACAACAGTGAATTTAAATAATAAATTCAAAGACAACGGATATAATTTAATCGAAAGTTGCATGAAGGCACACATGTAAATGCTTACAGCTAATAATTTTCTTTTGCTATAAATTAAAGAGCAAGTTCAATGTCCATTCAAAGCTATCCTTGTGCTAGGCACACGCCTTCCCTTTCTTATAACTGAGATTTTCTTGCTCTCTCTCTCTCTCTTTCTTGAGGTAAATATATCTTTTTTCCCCTTCTCTTTATATGTTATACTAATCTTTGATATTATCTGTAATGATCAGGATTAATAAAGTTTAGCCTTTAATTAATCTTGATATTATTATATGTTCTACTAATTTTCACATTTAGCCTTTATGTAACTTTAATTATAAGTTTTTATATAACTTTGTAATTCTTGTAGATTGTACTCCTAAGGGCGCACATATGCATATGATAAGAGTTCTATGCATGTTTGGAATAACAATTTATTCATTAATAACTTAATTTTGAATGCTGAATTATTGACCTAATTTATTGAACTGTGTGAAGGTACAAAAATGAAGAAGATTCAGAAATCATTGGCAATCCTGTTGTTGTTTCTGGTAAGTTGTGACATATGTGTTGCAAAGCCTACGCCAGTTACTGAAGCAACTCTTCACCAAGTTGCTGCTTCTCTTCAAATGTATGTTGATGAATTGCCAGAGATGCCCAAACTCTATAGTTATACCACCAATAATAAGCCAAAAGAACTCACAATTGGCATGTATCAGATCAAATGGGTATGAGCTTCTGTACCTTACTTATATTCTTCTTCTCTCTCATCAAGTTAAAGTCAAGCTAAAGAAATATATATATATATATATATATATATATATATATATTTCTTTAGCTTGACTTTAACTT
>CATKHJ011263448.1:0-12118 GCA_949750685.1 Vernicia montana | reverse complement strand
GTCGCGACTCGAGAGGCGAGTCGTGACAAAAAGATAAGTCTCATCTTCTCATTCTAGCAACTTTCTTGTAAAGAAAAGGAAGGAGAAAAAGAAAGAGAGCAAAGAAGAAGAAGAAGAAGAAGAAAAAAGGAAAGGATTTTTAAGGTAAGAAAATGAATTAATTCAATTCTTCTCATCTATATATATATATATATATGTGTGTGTGTGTGTGTGTGTGTGTGTGTGTGTTGCTTGATGATGATTACTTGTGATATTATGATTGTTGATTGTGTGGTTATGCTGAGTGAATTGGGGGTGAAGAAATGAGATTTTGAAGTTTAGAAAAGATGAATTGATAAGGAAAAAATACCTAGTTAAGGTATTTTTGATAGAAAAGAGTAAGAAATGAAAGAATTAGAGGAATGAAGCAAGAAGCAAAAGGAAACATATTTGAGGTTTTGGAAGTTCTGTAACTTGAGAGGGGAAATTGAACCCCAAGGAGCACAAATTTAAAGAAAATCAAAACATAAAAAATGTACCTAAATATGTCTTTTAGATTTTGTAAAAATTTCAGAGCAAAATTCCAAGTATGTTGGGAGTTATATGAAAAGTTCTATGCTGTGACAGGGTAACTAGACTAGCATAATTTCTGATATTAATCCTTAAGTTGGATGACCTTAAAGGCAGAAACAAGTTGAGATAAAAACTAATGAAATGTACCCTTATAAGTCTAATTTTATATAAAAAAAGAATTGTTTCATTTATAGTAGTATAGAATTAGATATGGCAGTAACAAGGCAGTTGGGTCAAGAAAGAAACCTATAGGCAGAATTTAGAAGTTAAGCATTTTAATGTTAAAACTTAATGTAAATTAGCTAATTGTGAATGTAAATTGAATGTAGAGACATAAAAGGAGAAAGGAAGAGATTAGGATCACCAGTTGACCCTACTTTGGAGCAAGAAATTTTACAAGGAAGAGCATAATAGAGGTGAGTGATTACCATCCTATTATTTATTGCGAATTTGAAATCGAAAACCGTATTCGTTGTTAATCATCCTACATGAAAATTCTCGTATCTCCAAAATTTATAAGTACTTAATTAAATAAATCATTCCAATGTATTTATTTGAATACTGTAAATGTCTATTCGATTGAAACCTTAAATGATAAGTCTTTGAAAGTTCCTTCCATTTGTTTATCGAAACTTATTATATGTTCATTATGATTTTATAAGTTCTAAAAGTATTTATCAACAATTATCACTAATGAGTTCATTCTAATTTCCTATGTGTTCAATAAATTCGTTATTGATAAAATTACTGAAATGTTTGACATGATCTTATTGTATTCCCCTGTGTGGGAATTTATATGCTAATTCAATGTTATATGTTCTATAAATTATTTTCATTTGAATTTCGAGTTTCCAAGAAGAGATCCCATTTTTCTGGTGTGGGGAACATGGACTTTGTGCACAATGTATTGACTCTTGCTAGGAGAGATTTGAATGCCCTAGCCGTAAGGCCTGGCTAACCTTATGTTGTTGCAGAGATCCCATTTTTCTAGTGTGGGGAAAACCGAACTTTGTGCACAATGTATTGACTCTTGCTAGGAGAGATTTGAATGCCCTAGCCGTAAGGCTTGGCTAACCTTACGTTGTTGTATTGCTCCACAAGAAGAGCCCCTGCCACTAGTGTAGTGTTGATGAGAAGCGTTGATAAATTCCGCACTCATCTAGTGTATACAGATTTCTGCTAAATGTATGTGTTAACTAAGTTATCTACAAGTATAGTGTTATTTAAGTGAAGTTTTAAAAAGATAGTGTAAGATATGTTGCAAGAAGAGCTGTCACTATTGTAGTGTTGATGATGAAACAAGGATAAAATCCACTCTCATCTAGTGTAAAAAGATTACAAAGATAGAATGAAATATTTGCTATTTGAAAGAAGTTCTAAAATGTATAGTCAGTTACATGAAATCGTATTTGAAACGTAACATTAGTTATTTGAATTTGTTTTAAAATCATATTACGAGGTAGTTGTATCTGAATAAAGATTTTCAAAGTAAAATAAGTTATTTGCTATACAGGTTCAATTTTCAAGAGTACCGTAATTTATTTGTTATTTGATGTTTGTTTTTAAGAAAGATATATGTTAAATGCTATTTGGATTATGATTATAAGTACTTTCAAGACTCGAGTTGATTTTGAATTTTCAAAGTATTATATGTCATTCACTATCAAACTTTATCCATATCAAATTAACAGGTATATATAAGTCAGTCAAGTACTTTCATTGTAAACGAATGTTGAACACCAAGCCACGCAATATATGGTAGTATAGATTTTACTCATTGAGTTATAAACTCACCCCCTTTTCCCTTATTTTTTTTCAGGTTAGTAGTTCCGCAACGCAAGTACCCTACTTCACTTGCTACTAGCTTACATTTTGCACTTGTTATGTAATATAATACAGAAGCGTAAAATGAAAATTTGTAAATGTGATTGTATATGATGATGTATAGTGGTATTATTTAGTGTCTCCATGGTACTTAATCTAATATGAGTATGATATGGTATATGAATATAAATGATTAAATAGAATATAATAAATTAAAACTAGTAATGTGTAATACTGATTGTGAGATGATTTATGCCTTGAATGAAGTTGAGGATATAAGATGGGAATATTGGGAATGTTCTATTTCTTACAGGTTTGATATTGGGAATAGTAGTTGTAATGGTGGCATGCCACCAAAGTTACAATAGTAATCTGAAATAGATAGGTGCTACGGGTCTTCAGTAGCATATGCTTACCCATACCTTAGGACTGTCATATCCCAAAAAGTAGGATGTGACAAAGTGGTATCAGAGCAAAAGATTAGATAAATTAAGAATAGATTGTGAAAAGTTATGTGGACTGAGAAATATGAGTAATACCATGGAGTGTAGGATAAATGTAATATAAGTATGGATGAGTAGGAATAAAATATAGTTTGGATAAGCAAAATAAATGACATGATTAGAGTGAGGTTTGAGTTTTCTAGGAATATGTGAATATGGAATCCTAAGTATGGAACTAAGAAATTCTGAGTAGGATATGAGATGTGATGAATAGTGAAGAAAAAGGGATAAAAGACATGATATGATTAAAAGTAATTAGATTGTGTAAGGAAAAAATATATGAATATATATGATAGAGGAAAATAAGAGTTGTAGTTTGTTCATGAGTCCTAGATATGTGAGATGCATGATTTGAGTAGATTGATCGTAAAATAGAAGAAAAATGAGATGATTAAGAGAATGAGTAGATTACTAAGAAGTGAATTGTAATAAATAATATTTGTAATGGACTTATAAGATTGGAAGTAAGGAAAAAGAAGAAGTTATGTTATAGAAGTACAAGTGGAGAACCGCAGAATAAGAAAATATATGAAAAGGAGAAATGGAAGATATGTTGGATAAGGTTTGGATCAATCAAGACAATGAGGACAATGTAAAATAAAGAGTCTTAACTTACTTGATTATAATTGTATTGAAGCACGGAAAAAGAAAGTATATGTAAATTTGATGAATGTAAATAAGGAGAACATGTGTGAAGAAAGATTAAGGATAGTCACGAAGATTGAAAAGATGAAATTCAATAGCAGAATGCAGTATAAGAAAGGGTATGTATAAAAAAAAGAAATGGGAGATACAGTTTGAATGTTTATGCATTCTACAAATTGGACATATGGTGTTTTAAAATTTTGGGGACGAATTTTCTTTAAGGGGGTAGAATGTAACACCCCGACCCTAAGCTTATTGTGAGTGTCGAGGCTGAAGGGAAATGATCGGATTAGGAGCAAAGACCATAGATGACGATTGTGGGAATCAGAGCACTGAACGGATATCAATCTGGAAATTGAGCCCTTGATTGTATGAAATAAGTTAGAGAATTTTAGAAAAAGCATCAAAGGAGCTAGATTTGACATGGAACAAGTGAAATGAAGAGTGTAAGAAAAAAAAAAAGGAAGTTAGGAACCGAAACCGTAAAAAAGATACGGGTTTGAAAAATTGAGGTGTTAAGTGCAAGATTGGCAAATTCTGATCTCGGAAAAAATTTATAGATTTTATTTGGATAATTTATATAAATATGAGGATATTAGAAGTGATGGAATGTAAAAAATTGAATTAGAAATGAACAAAGAAAATACCTAAGTGAAATCGGTACGCAAAGCGTGAAACCGATGGATTCCAACTAGAAGATTTTTAATTAAATCCTGATTGAAGGAATTTGATGGGAGAATAGTTAATTATAGTATTAGAATCCTAAAAATTTTGTTAATAATATTATAGACAATAATTATGTAATTTAAGATAAATAAATCTTAATAAATGGCACAATTGTAATTATTAGTTGACTAGTAATAGTGAATTTGACTTAAGCTAAAAAAAAAAAATATGTGGACATGGCCGGCCAAGGTAAGGGAATTAATGGTGGGAGAATTGTCAAAAATTGCATGAAGTAAAAAAAAGAAAAAGAAAAAATATATATATATAAAGGTGTGAAGATGAGAAGATAAGTCTCATCTTCTCATTCTAGCAACTTTCTTGTAAAGGAAAGGATGGAGAGAAAGAAATAGAGCAAAGAAGAAGAAGAAGAATAAGAAGAAGAAGGAAAGGATTTTTAAGGTAAGAAAATGAATTAATTCAATTCTTCTCATCTATATATATATATGTGTTGTTTGATGATGATTAATTGTGATATTATGATTGTCGATTGCGTGGTTATGATGAATGAATTGGGGGTGAAGAAATGAAATTTTGAAGCTTAGAAAAGATGAATTGATAAGGGAAAAATAACTAGTTGAGGTATTTTTGGTGGAAAAGAGTAAGAAATGAAAGAATTAGAGGAAGGAAGCAAGAAGCAAGAGGAGACAGATTTGAGGGTTTGAAAGTTCTGTAACTTGAGAGGGGAAATTGAACCCAAAGGAGCACGAACTTGAAAAAACTCAAAACATAAAAAATGGACCTAAATATGTCTTTTAGATTCTGTAAAAATTTTAGAGCAAAATTCCAAGTATGTTGGGAGTTATATGAAAATATCTAAGCTATGACAGAGTAACTAGACAAACAGAATTTCTAATATTAACCCTTATGTTGGATGACCTTAAAGGCAGAACCAAGTTGAGATCAAAACTAATGAAATGTACCCTTACAAGTCTAGTTTCATATAAAAAAATAATTATTCCATTTGGAGTAGTATAGAATTAGATATGGCAGTAATAAGGCAGTTGGATCAAGAATGAAACCTATAGGCAGAATTTAGAAGTTAAGAATTTTAATGTTAATACTTAATGTTAATTAGCTAATTTTGAATATAAATTGAATGTAGAGACATAAAATGAGAAAGGAAGAGATGAGAATCACCAATTGACACTACTTGGAAGTAATAAATTTTACAAGGAAGAGCATAATAGAGCTGAGTGATTACTATCCTATTATTTATTGCGAATTTGAAATCGAAAACCATATTCGTTGTTAACCATCCTACATGAAAATTCCTGTATCTCCAAAATTGCTAAGTTCTTGATTAAATAAATCATTCCAATGTATTGACTCTTGCTAGGAGATATTTGAACGCCCTAGCCGTAAGGCCTAGCTAACCTTACATTGTGGTATTGCTCCGCAAGAAGAGCTCCTGCCACTAGTGTAGTGTTGATGAGAAGAGATGATAAATTCTGCACTCATCTAGTGTATACAGATTTCTACTAAATGTATGTGTTAACTAAGTTATCTACAAGTATAGTGATATTTGAGTGAAGTTTTAAAAATATAGTGTAAGATGTGTGGCTAATACTCTGCAAGAAGAGCTGTCACTATTGTAGTGTTGATGAGGAAGAAAGGATAAAATCCACTCTCATCTAGTGTAAAAAGATTTCAAAGATAGAATGAAATATTTGCTATTTGAAAGAAGTTCTAAAATGTATAATCAGTTACATGAAATCGTATTTGAAACTAACATTAGTTATTTGAATTTATTTTTAAATCATATTACGAGGTAGTTGTATCTAAATAAAGATTTTCAAAGTAAAATAAGTTATTTGCTATATGGGTTAAATTTTTAAGAGTACCGTAATTTATTTGTTATTTAATAATTGTTTTTAAGAAAGATATATGTTAAAGGCTATTTGGATTATGATTATAAGTACTTTCAAGACTCGAGTTAATTTTGAATTTTCAAAGTATTATATGTCATCCACTATCAAACTTTACCCATATCAAATTAATAGGTATATATAAGTCAGTTGTAACATTCCAAGCATCCCTAGGTCGCCAGAGACTTGGAGATAATTTGGAACTAAGTTATAGGGAGAAATTGAGGGATAAAATATAAGAAAAAGGTTCAAAACTCTAAATCAAGCGTGAGTTTGGACATCGATATGTTAGGCGTGGAACTGAAGGACTTCGGCGCCGCAATTTTTCATCAATATTGATTCAAGGGAGATTTATGAAAATATTATTAAATAGGATATTATAACTCTAAGGATGGTATTAAAAATATTAATAGACAATAATAACATAGTTTAGAATAAAAATAGGTGGATGATAGGAAGTTAAGTACCAAAGGCCTAAAAAGGATACGGGTTCGGAAATTGAGGCTCTTATAGAGGATTGGCAGATTCCAACCCCATAATAGATTTTTATATTTTATTTGGATAATTTAGGACAATATAAGGATATTATAAGTGATGAAATCCAAAAATGAAGTTGGAGTTTAGCATAGAAAATACATAAGAAAAATTGGTACGCTACGCGTGTAACTAACGAATTTCGATTTTTCAAGATTTTTCAAAAATATGAACTTAAGTAAAATTACTATGGAGCTATTTAAAAATAATATTAGAAACCTAAATTAGAAACTAAAAATAATTTTAGACTTAAACTAGAAAGAGTAGTAAAACTTTAAGTAAAAAGGGGCAAAAGTGTAATTTTTCTTAATAGGATAATTATTAAGTTTTGACTAAGTAAAAGAAGAAAAAAAAATAAAATGGAGAAAATAGGTGTTAAGTAGCCAGCCATCATGATGATGATCAAGGGTGGCTAATTGTCCAAAATTACAATTAAGAAAAATAAATCAAAAAGAAAAAAAATATATAAAGATGGGTTAGATGAGAAGATAAGTCTCATCTTCTCATTTCTAGCATTTTCTTACAAAGGAAAGGAAAGTGAGAAAGAAAGAGAGTAAAGAAAAGAAGAAGGAAATAAGTTTAAAGTAAGAATATGAATTAATCCAATTCTTTTCATCTATATATATATGTGTGTGTTGTATGATGATGATTAATTGTGATATTGTGATTGTTGGTTGTGTGGTTATGATGGATGAATTGGGGGATGAAGAAAAGGGATTTTGAAGTTGAGAAAGGATGAATTGATAAGATAAAAAGACCTAATTACGGTAGTTTTGGTGGAATAAAGTAAGAAATGAAAGAATTAAATAAATGAAACAAGCAGTAAGAGGAGACAACTTTAGGGTTTAGAAAGTCCTGTAACTTAAGAAGAAAAATCAAACCTCAAGGAGCACGAATTTGAAGAAAGTTAAAACATCAAAATTGTATCTTATGATATTTCGTTTATTTCTCTAGAAGGAAATTTAAGTTGATTCTTGTTAGTTTTGGAGATATAGAAAGGAAAAGAAAACTGCTTCCTGTAGACCTACCCTGAGAATCCAGAAAGTTTGAGGCTAGTTTTGGATATCTTAAGATAGAAATTTGACGATTACTAAAACATAATAAATGGATCTTGATATGTATTTTATATGATTTAAACATTTTAGAGCAAAATTCCAAGTATATTGAGAGATATATGAAAAGATCTAAGATGTGACAGGGTAACTAGCCTGACAGAATTTCTGATATTAACCCTTAAGTTGGACAACTTTGGAGGCAGAATCCAGTTAAGTTCAAACTAATTAAATGTACCTTTATGAGTCTAGTTTCATTGAAAAAAATAATTATATCAATTAGAATTTTGTACCTTAAGTTATAGCCAAAAGAGTGTACTGAACTCCTGTAAAACCAATGATCCAGAATTTAGGAGAATGTAGAAAATAACTTTTGGAGAATTAAAATTTGAAAATGATGGAAGGGAAATATGTTAGGAGTAACCAGATTTGGAATTGAATCAATTAGAGTATAGATTAGCATCAAAATTGCAAATATGAACTAATCTTCTAAGTTAATAATTAAATAAACATAATTATGTGAAATTGACTTTTATGCAAATATTTTATAATTTGTAGAAAGAGATGAGGAATTTCAAGAAGAAGAATTTGGTGACAAAGAAATTGAGGAAGAGTATCAATATTTTAGATCTTAACTAGAAAGGTGAGTGTATATTAAATTTTTTGGCACATACCCATTTCACTTTGTATATGTGAATTAGACTTGACCATGTGAAATTGTACCTGATCATGTGACTTGAATTTGATAATGCATCTTTGTAACTTCGAACCTTATTTGATTCTCTATATGTGAAATATTCCATTTGATTTGAACCCCGACTTAAGCCAAAAAGCAGAAATTCCCTTATTTCGGTGTGGGGATTACCGAACTCTTTGCACAGTGACTTGTACCTTGCTAAAAGGTATTTGAATGCTCTAACCACAAGGTCTAACTAACCTTGTGTTATAATTTGTCATTGAAAATTTATGGTTCCGCAGTACTATATTAGGAATGTGAATAAAGTTCACATTAAATTGTAATAATTTCTGCTAAACCCTCAATTTTATTAAACTAAAAATTCGTTAATTGTTTATTGTGATAACCCTTTGAGCCAATGATTATATTCATGCATCCAAGTTGTGCTAGATTATTTATTATATATTCACTGAGGTTTGAATCTCACCCCTTTTCCCTTATTTTTTTCAAGTTAGTGGTTTCACAGCGCAAGTACCCTACTTCACTTGCTCCTGGCATACATTTTGCACTGGTTATGCAATATAATATAGGAGCGTATAATGGAAATTTGTAAATGTGATTGTATATGATACTGTATAGCGGTATTATCTAGTGTCTCCATGGTATTTAATCTGATATGAGTGTGATATGGTATATGAATATAAATCATAGAACATAATATAATAAATTCAAGCTGGTAATGTGTAATGGTGATTTTGAGATAATTTTTACCTTAAATGGTGTTGAGGATGGAGGGATTATTGGGAGTGTTCTATTTCCTTGCAAGTTTGATCTTGGAAAAATGTGAATGTACTGTCGGTATGCCGCTGGAGTTACATTGATATTCTAAAAAGAGTTGGGTTCTTCGTGTTTTCGGTGGCATATTCCTACCCATGCCCTAGGACCGTCCATCGCAAAAGTGGGATGTGACAAAGATTAAAAAAAAAATTAAAAAGATTTTAAAAAAAATTTAAATTATAAGTATAAAAGTATATGGATATATATAAATGAGTATAGTTAAAAAGAAGCTATATGAAAATGGAAGATGTAGTGTTAAAAGGGAATAAGAATTGTGAAATACTAATGAGTAGTATTTTAATAAATGAGGAGATAGATCATATTGATGGAATATTATGTGTTAGTAATTGAAATGTTCATAATATTGATATATTCATGATGAAAGGATATTTTATAGTCTTGATATCGTTAAAAATTATATAATGGAGTTATTAGGATAATAGTATGATAACAAAGTTAATGATACGAGTATTGATTTAAAATATCAATTGAATATGAATCATGGAATATCAATATCTGTACGGTTACTAATAAACGAATGTTTGATGTATGAGAAAAGATTGGAGTAAGATATGATTATATAGAGACTGTAGTTATGGTATTAATAAAGTGAGGATTATTAGGGATTTAAAACATTATTTCTTATACAACAGTATTTAAGGATAATTGGTGAGATAAGAAATTATTATTTAATAATTAATATTTGATGTCAATGCTAATGAGTATATGAGAAAGATATGATCATGATTATAGTTGATTTAAAGTGCCATTAGAGGTTAAAAAAAAATTATAGTGAAGTTGATATTGTTAAAGGATTATTATTTAAGAATGGAAATATTATGTGATGACATACTATTACTTGTATATATAAATAGTTAAGAGAAGTAATAGTAGTAAAAAAAAAATTTAATAAGTAAAGATTGAAACATGATCATGTATAAAAATTCAACTAAATATTAGAAATTAGAAAACTAAAGAACAAGTGTTTGATAATAATATGATAAAGTTAATAATGTGACATATATCATCTTATATAGGTTAAGTATGATTATGAAGTGAAATTCACGTGAGACTTGATACGAATGATTATGAAAATTGAAAGATAGACTTTAGGCACGAAATGTTTACTTTGAAAGTAATAGGCAATATATAAATAGTCAAAGCAAACAAAACAATAAAGATTAATTGGAGATGAGTATGTGCAATTGATAGAGAATATGTTGGTGATATATATATGGACATGCATAAAATTGTATTAAGCATACATATAAATGAGTATAGAAGGAATACATACAAGCAATTATAAAGGATTGTATTATTTGATGTTCTTGATGAGGGGCATAATGACTTAAGAATAAGATTGGCCAATTATGAATAATAAGATTTTTGAAGTTTTAAGTGTTAATATACGAGAATGACGAGTTGTTTTCGAAAAAAAATTTGAATTTATAAGTATAGACGTATGTGGATACAAATAGATAAGTATGGTTTGAAAGACGTTGTATAGGAATAGATGATATAGTGTTCAAGAGAAATAGGAGTTGACCATATCAATGAATAATGTTTTAAGAATTGAAAGATGTATCATATTAATTGATTATTATGTTCTAATAATTGGATGTTCTTATAATATTTGATATGTTCATGATAAATGGATCTTTTGTTTTATTGAGATGATTAATATAAAGGATATGAGGAAAAGTTTTAGAAAAGTAATAAGATTATATTTTGGAGTTATTAAAATGATAAGTATGATAATGGAATTAATAATAAGGGTACTGCTTTGAAATTTCATGAGTTAATAATGTGCATATGATTAACTAGTAATGTAATGCATGTGATAGTTATTAATGGAAGGAATAAAGTGAATTGACAAGTATATAGGCAAGTGTGCACTCATGGCATATTTGGAGATATAGAATTAAATTCAAATGATTTCTATTTAGAAATAGTAAGATATTAATTAATATAGAAAGCAAATAGGAAAGAAATTAATTGAAGACAAAGAAAAATGAGATGATTGAGGAATTAGAGAGGTCACTAAGATATGAAATATAGTGGATAATGATATTAATAAATTATAAGACCGAAGGAGAGAAAGACAAAGAATATATATATATATATATATATATATATATATATATATATATATATATATATATATATATATATATATAATTTATGGGCAAGACAATATATTGGAAAATAAATAATGGAAACGTTTTTTGTAATCGGATAAATAAGTTGTTTTGAAAATTCGAGGACGAATTATATTTAAGCGGGGTAGAATGTAACATCCCAGGCATCCCTAGGTCTCCAGAGAATTGGAGATAATTTGGAACTAAGTTATAGGGAGGAATTGAGGGATAAAATATAAGAAAAGGGTTCAAAACTCTAAATCAAGCGTGAGTTTTGACATCAATATGTTAGGCGTGGAACTAACGGACTTCGACGCTGCAATTTTTCATCGATATTGATTCAAGGGAGATTTATGAAAATATTATTAAATAGGATATTATAACTCTAAGTATGGTATTAAAAATATTAATAGACAATAATAACATAGTTTAGAATAAAAATAGGTTGATGATAGGAAGTTAAGTACCAAAGGCCTAAAAGAGATAGGGTTCAGAAATTAAGGCTCTTAGAGTGGATTGGAAAATTCTGATCCCAGAATGGATTTTCATATTTTATTTGAATAATTTAGGATAATATAAGGATATTATAAGTGATGAGATAGGGTTCAGAAAATGGATTTTCATATTTTAATTCTATCTTAATCATGTATATGGCTTTGCATATGATCAAAGTAGATTGTAATTAAGATAGAATGGATATTAATCCAAGGTCTTTTGACCTAATAAGTGATAGTATGATTGTGATTAATGAATTATTGATTATGTG
>CATKHJ011263412.1:0-12970 GCA_949750685.1 Vernicia montana | reverse complement strand
TAATATATATATATATATATATATATATATATATATATATATATATATATATATATATATATATATATATATATATATATATTATAATTTGCTAGATTTGATTATAACTTGATTCAACTAATAGAATTTATAATTTTGTCTAAAAAACATTCTAAAAGCAAATCTCTATATAATATTATTTCTTAATCGACTCATATAATATAAATTTATTTCTCATTTTAATAATAAAAAAAATAATTATTAATACTATTATACAATAAATATTTTTTAAATATACAAATAAAGTTTGATAGATATATCCTAAAATTTATCTCTAATCGTAATAAATATATATATAAAATGATTAAAAATACATTTGCCCATAATAAATAAAAAATATATTCTCAAGGAAGACATTTCTACATGTAGCCATGTTATCCAGGTTTCGGGTTGACCATAACTAGATCACTAGTCGAGTATGATTCGGATTGGATCAAGGAAAGCGATTCCAACTTGATTCTTTAAATCCAAATATAGTTGACTCAATAGATTTCTTTTAAAAAAATTGGATCAATCATATACTCCTCAACTTTTTTTTAAAACAAAAAATTTACAAAATGAGATATTTGGATCAATTAAACATATATGTTAGGTAGTTTTTTAACACCGTTTAAAATAATATTTTTTTATATTAAAATATTATTTTTTATTTTAAAATTAATAAACTATTTTTATTATTTATTTTAAAATAATTAAAAATTCAAGAACATCAACCCATAAACATTACAGTGAGCTGCTTCATTAGAAGCTACAAAGAAAACATAATACTGATATTAACTCGCAAGCAGAACCAATTTATATGCAAGCAAGACCACAAATTATTTTAAAAAGGAAATTACTTTAAAATTGACATTTATACAAAATTCAAGTTGTATTGAATTTGAAAACTTCAGCAATTTTCATTGGTGACTGTAAATGTAAGTTGTAAAATAGGGATGTTGCAGCAATATCTCGAAGAAAGCAAGCGACAGATGAATCTAATTTTTCTAGCAAGAAAATTTATTATTGTGCAAATAATATTTAAACTATTATCGACAAAGAAAATTATGGCAAATAATTTATATGAAAAATATCTAATTTTTCTAGTGGATTGACACATTTTAGAATTAGTTTCTCAGTTAGTTTGTAACGTTGGTCACAACCAATGTTTAATTTGAACCTTCGAGAAGAGGCTCTATTTCTTAAGTAAAAATGACGAAATCTCTTGTATCGTTTAAATCACGGAATTAAAGAAGTTTCTCATTGATTCCGAGCAGACGTTCAACTTCGGCTATGCTGATAGTGTTGGGATTGTGGTTCATTTTTAGTTTTGGTGGGTTTGATGTTTGAGAAATTAAGAAAAAATGGTATAGCCATAAAATGATAGGTGCGTTATGATTTTTGTGATAATGTTTATGGGTCTTTTTGATGTTCTTGAATTCTGTTAATATTGTTCATGAATTTTAATTTTTTTAAATAATTTTAATATAAAAAATTATTATTTTAAATGGTATTAAATAACTATTTAATATATATATTTAATTAGTCCAAATAAATTATTCTGCAAGTTTTTATTAAAAAAAATTAAGGAACATATTTACTCGTTATGACAAATATGAGGGATTTGTCCCAATATAAATACATGCTATTGTTAGCTAATTGATTTTTTTTTTTTTTTTTACTCAATTGAAACGCATGTTTTTTTTTTTTTTAATGTTAAATGAAAATTGAGTGAATTTAATAGGATAACAAATTTTTAATGAGGGAAATAATAAACAAAGAATATAATAATAAAAAATTTGGAAGTGCCCTTTTTTGGTCCAAGAAATCACATCATCAGTGCTTGGATGATCATCCACCAACTAATAAGGTGTTTTTTTTTTTTTTTTTTTTTTGTCTTGGGCAAAAAAAAAACTAAAAAGTTTTTGTCAAAAATTTCCCGATTCACTCTTCACCAACCACTCAATTTCAAAGAATCAAATTAACCAAAATCTAAAAAACTAAGATCAAATCTAAAATAATAAAACTGTATTATTACTAATAGATAGATTGTTTAAATGGAACAATTAAAAAGCAAGAGAGCCGTCAAGAATTCCCAACCCCAACAAATAAAACCCAGAAAGGGAAAATAATTTAAAACAAACAAGATTATTGTGACATAGTTTTTGCCTATCCGCTTCCATGGATGTTTTTTGTTGCTAAGATGAATTCTATGGTGATTTTAGTTAAAACCCATAAGCCCAAGACCATAACTTCATTCACAATCCCCACGGGGAAATATTTTTTCTCATTGTTTCGTGTCCGGGACTTTTGAGAAACACCAGAAAAAAGAAAATTGAAAAAATAATAATTATTAAATTAATTTAAAGGATAAGTAAATAAATAAATAAAGTTTGCTCCTCTTTTAAATTAAGCCAAGTGATCTGAAGAAATAAGAAAGAAACAAAACCAACACGCTTTCGAATTTAAATTTAAATATTATTTTATTATTTAAAAATAAGGTGGAAAACACACACTGAAATTAGGTAAAAAATAGTTGATTTTTATTTTTTTTTTGCCAAGTAAAAAAAAAATAAAAAAAGTTGAATTGACTATCAATAAAAAGTCAGGTGTTTATATTAGCTGAAAAATATGGTAAGGATTTATTTGAGACTTTAAAAAAATACCGGAAGCAATTTGACCTTTCACTCATATATAAATTGGCCTCTACAGAGATTTTTTATTTAGTTTATATATATATATATTATAAAAATCATAAAATATATTAAATTAATTGTGTTAATGAATTAAACGTGTAATTTTTTAGTTAACAAATTAATTTACGATACGATACGATTATTTTCGTGTCACAATCGGATTGACACGAACACGATAACACATAACTCAAACTCGTTAATTTTATGTTGGGTTATTGTTGTGTTTAATATTATCACTCATATTAACCCTATTTGTGATTTTATTGGCTTATTATTCTTTTGTCCAGTATTTATTAAAGTGGAAACCCTTTTATAGATTTTGTAGTTTTTTTTAAGAAATAAAAATATAAATTGTGTATATTTTTTCGAAATGAGGTATTAACTTTTGTTACATAGTAGTCTAAGAAAAGCTTTTGTTAGTACGATGGAAAAAGTTTTACTAATTTTTTTATTTTTTGTTGATGTGAAAGAAATATATAATAAAATTATACAGGTTAATTTCATCCGTCACCCTTTATTTTTATATTTAATAACATCACAATTTATTTTCTTTAATTTATAGCACTAATACTATTAATCTTTATATTTAATAACATCAAAATTATAATTTTTTATTTGTAACACTAATACCACTAAATTTATATTAATATTATAATTATAGTCACATTTATAAATTTTCGATAATTTTTTCCAATAGAAAATTTGATGTAGATTCTCAATTGAAAAATTGATGTGAATTCTACGCCAAATCAATTTTTTTCTTTAAGTTTATATTAGATTAAAATTTTGATTTTTTATACAATTTATCTACAATACTCATTTTTTCTACATGTTGCTTTCTTAAATTTTCCCTACAAAACATAAAAGATCATATAGTTATAATTTTGCAAGGTTTTAATCCGTCTAATTAATAATCATAAATAGAACTTGTAATTTCTTACGCTATACTAAGAGAGAATTGTATTCAAATTAAATAAATAAAAACACAAACATGTTTCCAAATTGAATATAAGAAAAAAATACATGATGTTGAGGGAAAAAAGAAAGAAAAAAAGAGAATATGTAGCTAATGAGTTGTGCAACTAAAATTTTAAATATGAGGTAAAGTACTGCACATTAGTTTTTTGATAGGAGAATTATTGAAAAATTATAAATGCAATTATTATTATAATATTAATATAAAGTTAATGATATTAGTGTTACAAATTAAAAAGAAAATTTTTTGATGTTATTAAATATAAAAATTAATGATATTAGTATTACAAATTAAAGAAAGATGAAAGTGATGGATGAAATTAGTCCAAATTATACAATACCAACACATTGAAAAGTATAAAATATTGAATTTTTTTTTTTTTTTTGCCGAAATAAAATATTGAATATTTTACTTTGATGATTACTATTGTATTGTTCATTAATTTATTATTTATAAAAATATTATGAATTAATTAATTAACACTTTAACAATTGAACCACCTAAAAAGAGATTTACCTACGTGCCCACCTAAAAGAAAAAATAAAAATTCGAAGAAAATTTCAAAACTCAAAAAGAGATCAATTTCCCGCCCAAAATCAAACATTGACATTTAAACTCATAAACTCATAATTGCATTAATTTCATTTCTATCTATCTTCAATACCCAACAAATCTTCTCCTAATCTATTCAAAATTCCAGATTTTAATATTTTATCTATTTAATTTATTAATAATAAGCCCCATGTCAGCCCCATCCACTCGCCGATTGAAGGACCGAAACGGCTCCGGAGCCAAAACTGCAGCCGTCCAAAAGCCCACGAAAACCCTAACTCCGATTTCGAACTCGGATCCAAATCCCAGTTCCGCTCTCAAAAAATCAATATCCGGCAAAGAGAACCCTAGGCTCAATTATCGATCCCAGAAGCCCATACTCCGGCCAGTGCCGCGTGTCGACAAGGCTGCTGCCGGTGTTGTTCCCGGGAGTGATGGCAGTGAAGGGCGTATGCGCTGGTCCACGTCATCGGTGCCGAGAGGTAGGAGTTCAAGCCCATCTGAGTTTATTAGGGTTTTTAGAGATTCTAGGGTTTCTAAGGGAGAGAGTGATAGTCGTGTAGTGTCGAGTGCGGGGAAAAAGAATGGTACTAGAGGGTTTAGAGATTGTAAAGAAAATAGTGGATTTGGTGTGGAATTAGGGAAAAAGAGTGGATTTTCTGAACGAAATGTTATTAAAGCAGAGGAAAATGAGAAGAATTTAAGCGGTTTAAGGGCTTTGAATGGTAATTGTAGTGAAGGGATTAGTTCAGGTTCGAGCTTGATAAAATCAGGCGAGGTTGATGATGTAGGTAAGTCGAATTCAGGCTCAAATGTCCCAAAAGGTGTTAAAGTAGATAAGTTATGCACAGAAAAATCTGAGTCTGATTTTAAATTTGATTGTCTAAAAGAGACTAGTGAGAAAAGAGGTAGTAAAGCTAAGGTCTTGGAGAATTTGAAAGGAAAGGGCTTGATTGAAGAGGTTACAGGCAGCAAGAGTGGTGTTAAATATCCGAGCAAGCTTCATGAGAAGCTTGCTTTTCTAGAAGGGAAGGTGAAGAGAATTGCATCTGACATTAAGAGGACAAAGGATATGTTGGATATGAATAATCCTGATGCATCCAAGGTGATAATTTTGGATATTCAGGACAAGATTTCAGGGATTGAAAAGGCAATTGGACATGTTGGGTGTGATTCATCCAAAATTGCTCGAAATGAAAGTGGAGAAAATGAGGTCCTTGGGAAGAGTGAAAATGAGAAAATGGATCAGCTTAATGGTTCAGTTAAAGGGTTGAATAATGAGGAACTTGAAGCAAGACTTTTTCCTCATCATAAGTTGCTTAGAAACAGAACAGTATTGACTGCTTCATCAGGAAGTTCTCAGGGTTACAATGAATCTAATGTCCCTGACTTAACTAGTGAGTCAAAGGTCAATGAGAAGTTGTTGAGCCCTATTGAAGAAAATCCAATTGCGATAGAGTTTTTGGCTACACTAAATAAGGATGCAAAGCTAACTCTGAGAGATAGAAAGGGGGGTTTTGAATCTTGTGAAGTTAAAGAAACTGGTGGGACAGAAGCTTTGGGAAAACAAGATTCTTTGAACATGTTCCATGAGAAGAGTCTGGAGGAGCTTATTCTTACAACTGATGAGACACTTGATGAGTTTGATGACCAGGAAAATAGAGATACTATTGTAATTGATGAGGAGACTGAAGATGCTTGTGTCTTTCAAGTAAATGAAATAGGCCCCAAAAGTTCCACAGGAGGATGGTTTGTGTCAGAAGGAGAGTCTGTTCTTCTTGCTCATGATGATGGGTCATGCTCGTTTTATGATATTGCTAATTGTGAGGTATGCATCAATACTATTTATTGCTGTTTGATGGTGAACTTCCATTTTGTTTTGTGCTTTTGGTCATCACTCATCAGCTTCCCAGTTTTTCTATTTGATATGCTTTTTGTTCATTTTCTCAATTTTTGTCGTAATGATGTTGATTCTTGTATAACTCGTGCATATTTCCTTTCCTTTCCTTGACGTGAAAATTTTAATCATTTTGCTTCTGATTGTGTATTGAATTTGTTGAATTCTGTCTGTGGCACTCTTTTTCTTAATCAAAACATGATCATATGAACAAAGTAACTTATGGATCATGTACGTCCTCAAAAATTATAAGCTTGGTGCCTACCTTGATTTTATTAAATCACCAGCATTATTTCAAAATGATTTAGTCTACTAATGGCCCATAATTTATTTCAGGAAAAGGCTGTATACAAGCCTCCAGTGGGAGTCTCACCTAATATATGGAGAGATTGTTGGATAATTCGTGCTGCTAGTGCTGATGGATGTTCAGGGAGATATGTGGTGGCTGCATCTGCTGGGAACACTCTGGATTCGGGTTTTTGTTCATGGGATTTCTATACGAAAGATGTGCAAGCTTTTCACATGGAGGATGGGGCGACAACCACTTCAAGAACAGTCCTAGGTCCCTTACCCAGTAATACTACATATAGAAGAAATGCTTTGTCAGGTACATTGCTGCCAGAAACTCGACAATGGTGGTATAAACCTTGTGGACCTCTTATCATATCCACTGCCAGCTCTCAAAGGGTAGTCAAAGTATTTGATATACGTGATGGAGAACAAATAATGAAATGGGAGGTGCAGAAGCCTGTGTTAGCGATGGATAATTCAAGTCCTTTGCAATGGAGAAACAGAGGGAAAGTGGTTGTAGCGGAAGCAGAAACAATCTCTGTGTGGGATGTAAACTCTCAAAACCAACAATCATTATTATCAATTTCTTTGTCTGGTCGAAAAATATCTGCTCTTCATGTGGTTAATACTGATGCTGAATTAGGTGGTGGAGTTAGGCAAAGGTAAACCTTTTCTTAGTGCTGTCACTAGTTGTCATCATATTTTCATTTTATCTACATATGCTGGTTGACTTGCTTGCTCTCTCAATTTGAACTTTCAGTATAGATTTTTCCTGTATGATTGATGTTAAAGTAATTTAGGCCTTAATAACTTTGTTGCTCTTTGGTCAATTTTTCATCTGCCAATAATTTGCCAAGAATGAAGAGAGCCAAATGTCTGAATAAAATATACTTTCTTAGTGAGTATTTGAAAACATCTAAAAAGAAGCTATGGCAAAATTCTATTACCAGTTGTAAGCCATTTGATATTTGAATTGTTCAGTAAGTTCCTGAAGTTGAAGGAAATGATGGAATCCTGTTTGTCTCCACTAATTTTGAATTAACTCAGCTCAACTCATCCAGGTTTTAATCTCTAGGGTCTGTTCATAAGTAATACATTCTGCTTTTTCTAGGGTCATATTTGGCTGTTTTCCCATATGAAACTGTTTCTTCTACTCGAATGCAGTTACTCTTTTCTAGCACATATGAAGATATAATTTGCACTTGACCAAACTATAATAAATGGGCTTAATCATTCCTTCATTTCTTGTTCTACCTCAAGCCATCAAGTTATATTGATGTCTGAACCCTTGGTTCCAAAGGTATTATAAATATTGTATCTCACATCATTTTATCTTCTGATCATATGTAATTGATACTAGCAATTGTGGATATTTGAATGAATTTGTTATTTTTGAAATAAATGAACGCATTCATGAGAAGAAGCTTTACAAATTTTCTCTATCATTGGCAAAGTATTTGATATTTTCCTTGGGATTTGATGAAATGAAGACACATTTTGCTATCCATGATGTATTAATATTACTATGTGTCAAATTGTTTGTCTTTCTCACATTACTTGTCTTAATTTTCTTCTATTAATTTGGTAATGGATAGAGACAATAGCACTACCATTTTAAAGTATATGGATAGGATGCTTTTAATTGCATTCATGATGGAAAATTCTCTTGCCAGTCCTCAAGTAGTTGATTTTTGCTATGCAGGGTTACTTCTGCAGAAGCTGAAGGAAATGATGGCGTGTTCTGCACTCCTGACTCTATTAATGTTTTAGACTTTCGCCATCCATCTGGCATAGGTCTTAAGATACCAAAAATAGGTGTCAGTGCGCAGTCAGTTTTCACTCGTGGAGACTTGGTCTACATTGGCTGTACTAATACGAGGTCTGCAGGGAAAAAAGAACCTTCTTCACAGGTGCAACAGTTCTCGTTACGCAAACAAAGGATAGTCAGCACTTACTCTATGCCAGAATCCAATGCTCACTCACATTACTCAGCCATAACACAGGTTTGGGGAAATTCAGACTTCATAATGGGTGTTTGTGGGCTGGGGCTGTTTGTCTTTGATGCTTTGAATGATGATACAATGCAGTCTTTCACTGTTGATTATGGTAGCAACCAAAAGGTTAAAGATGTTATTGGCTCAGATGACTTGTATTCCCCTTCTTTCGACTACTTGGCATCTCGTGTCCTCCTTATATCAAGAGATCGTCCAGCAATGTGGAGGCAGTTATCATTGGCATGATATGTTCTTGGTAATGTTGATGTAATTTGTTTAGATAAGAAGATTGTCAGGATAAATTATGAGCTGTTGTTTATGTTCTGTTGTATGGTATGTGAGATTAAAACCTATGCTATCTATTCAAGCAAAAGCTCATTCATACATAGGATCTTGAGAAGCTAAACGTTGACCTTATTATATCTTACAATGTTTTATACTTGGAAAAAGGAACTGCTCTTTGCCATACGACTGAGAAAGTGAAGTAAGAAGTGCCTTGATTGACAGTGAAAAGCTTTATTACTAAAGCTTAATATGCTTGTAACCATTGGAAAATTTTGCTTCATATTAGATATGAAATAAGAGATTTCGTATGTATTCTTTGATTATTTTCTTTTCACATAACCATTCATTTTTTGTGTGCGTGATCCTAGTGATATTATGCTATGGGATATTTAGTATTAGGTTAAACACACGAATACAGTGGCAAGGCCGCAGCTATTAATAGCCATTCGCAGAATTAATTGGCACTCCTCTTGAATATATTATTAGTGAACAAAATATGTAACATCAATCCGTTGTAGTCTAGTTGGTTAGGATACTCGGCTCTCACCCGAGAGACCCGGGTTCGATTCCCGGCAACGGAATATCCTTTTATTTTCAATTTAGAACTTTTAACCAACTATTACTTGTTCTAAATTTGATTTTTTTTTTCTTTCTCAAAAAAAAAAAAGAAATTTTTTTAATTTACTTTTAAAATGAATTTTAATTTTTATTCTAAGAAATGATTTAAATTTATTTTTTAAATGAATTTTAATTATTTTTAGTTAATATATTTCAATTATTATTTTATTACCAGCACTATGTACACATAATTGACAATTAAAATGTGATAAAACCTATGAAATATAAACAATTTAATTTTGGATATATGTCATGTAAAATCACACATAAAATTTTTATAATTTTTAAATTTATCTTACATAATATATAAATTATATATTAATTTTTATAAGAATAATTATATGCAGATACTATATATATCAACTTGTATTATATATATGCCAGCAGTGACGGAGCTTTAAAATTTTTTTTTATGAAGGATCAAATTTTTTAAATTATAATTTATATCAAGATAATATATATAATTAAGTCAATTTTTATATATTTTAAAATAAAATTTCACTTAAAATAAAGGGGATTAAATATAATATATGATTAATTTTTTATAATTTTATACTTAAAAATTTTTATATTTTAAAAATTAGAGAAACGATAACCACTTTTGACCCCTAGCTACATCATTGCATATCAGTGCCTTATAAATGCAAGCATATGTCATATCTCAAGACTCAAAGGTGAGATTGGGAAGCTTATCTACAGCCATATAATTTCATTCAATAGTAACCTTATATATATATATATATATTTTTTCTTTTTTCTTTAATTCCTTGTGTGTGAAGTTTAGAAAAATATGGCAACAAATCTAAGGTCCCTCATTTTTAATATCATTGAATGTTTTGAAACCTAAATTAGTACAGCTTTTGGTTTACAGTTAAACGAATATGACTATTGGCACTTGGCAGGCAGTGGACCAAATCTGGAAAGAGAAAGGTATGAATCTAATTTTGATATGAATCTTTTTTAAATTTTGAAATATTATTATTATGTTTTTGAAAATGCATATTAAATAAAAATCTAATGAATTTAGGACTATATTTGTATATATTTTTATAGAAAAAATATATATGAGTGATGAAAATATATATTTTAAATATTACATGAAATTACATATAGTAAAAAATATTAATTTTGAAAAGATTAATTAGGGGCTATATGTAAATATTTTTAAAAAAAATTACATGAATCCTACTGATAGAATTTTGAAAAGCATAGGGGCTATGCCCTTATAAGCAATGGCGGATCTAATTTCATAGTTTTTAAGGGGCGATATTAAAATTATTTTAAAAAATTTAAAAGGCGAAAGTTATTTTTCTAAAAAATTTATGTCACTTTTCAATTTTCAGGGACTCGGTGAAAAGAGAAATATAGGGTAACAATGCTAAGCTTGAGGGATTTTTTTTTTTAAATTGGATATAACATTATCAATGATAATTTAGTATTAAATTACGAAAAACTAATAAAAAAAAAAGTATATGATAATAAAGATAAAAACATAAAAATAAATGAAGACTTAAGTGAAGATTCAATTAGTTAGAGTTAACATAATATTTTGTTAGAGTTAATATAATATAGTTCACAGGAAATAGATAATATGATATTAAATAATATTTTAGATGGGTCCTTTTCTATTAATTGGGAGCATTAAAATCATTGAAATGGATACTTTATAGCCAATTAATTTATTAATTAATTTAGATTTTGATGCACCCAACCAACGAGACTGACCCATTCATTGATTGAATTTAAATGCATGATTGATGCATCCACGAAAAACATATTCAATAACAAATTCAATTTTCAAAGGTTAGTTCTACTTGTAACTCTTATAATCAATTATTAATTAAATAATATTTAGATTTCCATTTAAATTGTTTGATAGAGAGCTAAACATGCATTATTATATATATTTTTGCCGTTTAGAGCAAAAGACAGTACACATTCTCACCACCATCACCTTTGTTTGGCCTTAATTTGGTCTGAATTTATTAACTGGTAATGAACCCCAAGTCTCTAAGCTAACTCATTTTCATTTACATTGACTCTTGTTCAAACTCTCTCTTTAATTTTAATGTGTTTTAACTTTTGGAAATAAGAATATGTTTATATGAAGTAACTTTTATCGATTTTTTTTCTTTCTATTATATTTTTGGTTGACTCATATATATTATATAATAAATTTGGATTATATATATATTTTATATTAATATTTAAAATTATCAAAAGATAATATAAAAATTTAATAAAAAATAATAATGATAGTTTGTGTATATTATAATATTAAAAAAAATTAAATAAAAAATTATGATTGAAACATGTGAATTGCGCTGGCTCACGATTAATCTTATTAAATGCTAGAATAGGTGTAACTTAGAAATGTTCAAATTGCATGCCGGACTGGGCTTTATTTTTTAATTTTAAGTCTAAGTTTAGTTTGATTCGATCATACGGACCTATTATTTTGATCAAATCTGGTTCGCATCAAAAAATATATAATTTTTTACATATAAATTTTTTGGGCGGATATAAAAAAAATGATATTCCTAAGTCCGCCAAAAAATAATCGGACTTTTTCGGATTCAGACTCGGGCGGGCCTAAGGAAAAAAATATGTGTCCAAGCCCGAATTTTTTCAGGCGGGCTGGACGGGTATCCAAACCCATGAACAGGTCTAGTGTAATTTAGTGGTATTGATAATTCTATTTTCTTAAAATTATTTTACTTGTTTAAACTCAAATTTTGGTTCAGTTTTTGAAAATTTAATAATATTATTACTTATTTTGAGAAATAAATAATTATAACAATTTATAAATAAATTATAACATGTTTTGAGTATTTTTATTTTATTTTACAGAATAAAGAGAATTTCGAGATGCTATATAAAGGAGGTGGAGATTGTCAACAAATATTAGTGCCTAAATTAGATTGCCTAATATATACAAATTGTCAAATATGAGTTCCTAAATTAGGTTGTCTAATATATGCAAATTGTCAAATTGGGTGCCTAATTTAGGCAAATTGTCAAATGTGGGTACTTAAATTAGGTTACCTAAATTTTGTTGACTAACCTAAACCACTGATGCAGGCAATGATGCAAGATGGTGAAAAAAAAAAAGATGAAAATTGCCTATAAATAAGCATTATCACTACTCTTTCAAGGCATCATTCATTCAAGAAAATAAATATTTAGAGAGTTTATAATTTTTTTTAGTTTCATTTCTTTCTATTTTCATTTTAATCAAGAAGAGAAGTTTTGGAACTTATATACGTCAAAGATTGTATTCCAAAAAAAATTCTTTCTAAATTTTTATTTTTCAATTCAATAATAAGTTGTTATTTATGTTTTCTATTAGATTGATTGTTAATTTAATTGTTAATTTCTTCTTAATTATGAGTAGCTAAATTTCTTATTTAGGATTTAGATAAATTTCTAAACTTTTATTCTTCAATTCAATAATAAGTTTTTTCTAAACTTCTTTCTTCAAATTCCATCTACTTGTAGAGTTTGAACACAAGGCTTATTGGGCTATTAAGGAATTGAACATGGATTTAAAAGCGGTAGGTTCCAAGAGGTTGCTTCAACTAAGTGAGCTTGAAGAGATTAGACTGGGAGCTTATGAGAATGCAAGAATCTACAAGGAAAGAAC
>CATKHJ011263086.1:0-15490 GCA_949750685.1 Vernicia montana | reverse complement strand
CCAGTCAAAGCTGAAGAATAAAGTGAAGCATTTCTTCCAAATCCCATACTTTGAAACAGAACTGGAGCATAGAAAAGAATTGAATTTATGTCTGTCAAGATCTGAAATGCTGGCATAAATATTGCCATTACTAATTGTGGTATGTTCCTTCTTTGAAGAATGTTTCTAAAAGGATGTTTGATCGAATTAGCCAATTCACTAGCATTTAGCATATCCTGAAATTCTGCTTCCATCATTTTTTGTTCCTCTAATATTCTCTAGTACTTTTCTCCCTTTCTCATGCAATCCTTGTTCGATTAAACTATTCGGTGTCTCAGGCAAAAGTATCCCTCCTACTGTCATTAGTAGAGCTGGAATTGCAGCTAGTCCTAGAGAAAGTCTCCATCTCCATGGTTTAAGTTTTTGTGTTCTATAATTCACCATATTTGCTGTAAAAACCCCAGTTGTACCATGTTTAAAAAAGAAATTGACTAATCAAAATGACGGTGCAACCAGGCCATGCTCTCCGTTTCTCGTGATCCACCTCCATAGAAATCCATACATGTAGATATTTAGCATATTGGATTACAATATAATTTATTTGATAGAATTCGAGCTCAGTCAATTTATACATCTATATTTAAAGAAACAAAAAAAATTATGATTCCTGAAAAATATGATAGCTACACAGGAACATCCTATGAAATTTCATTGTTCCCATTCCTAAGCAGCTTAGGTTCAAGGCGAATCGGGAGATACTACTCTGGAAAAGTTAGAATTCTAACCCTATGTCTATGGATCAAGAGACTGTAAGTAGACTGTTTCTATAAAGGCGATGCAAAGATTTCCCCGAGTGGATGTAGATCGAAGTGAGAGATTAATTTGCATATCTATCCCAGCTCACCTATACATGAATAAAAGCTGGATAGGAAGAACCGATAAGGGATTATCACAGATGGGAAGGCCAGAAATGGCATAAAAAATCAACAGGGCCTAGTGAAATTCTCAGACCAACTGCCAATAACATAGCCTGATCTTCTGATATTAAAACTGAAGCTGCTTCCATTCTCTGATATTTGCTAACTATATAGGATCCAATAGTCTATATAAATATTCTTTCAGTGGGTTGAGGCCTGGGATGCCACTGGACTAAGATTGAGGAGAACGAGGAATCCCTAATTTACCCAAATTCACTAAAATTGATAATTAGTGGTCTGTGATCTGGTATCAGTTTCAAGCAACAAGATAAAAAATAAATAAATAAAAATAAATGTCATAACTTTTATTGCACATTTGCACCACATTTAGAAAAGCTCCCATAGAAATACAGGGTCCAGAGAGATCAGTGACACAATGCGAATTGCCAACACAACACAATATATTACAAGAGACTTCAAAGAATATACAACAGAATCCTAACCCTAGTTACCTAAAATTACTAATCATTAGTCAGTTATTTGGATTTGCTCCCACTAAATCCCTTTCCTCTTGAAAAAAATAAAGGAAAGACCATGAGCAAAACAAATGAAATAAAACCCTTTTTTAAGTATTAAACCAAGTCCAGTCTTAATAATCGCCGAAGATCACTTGTTGCTGCTCCGTTACTATTCTTCCCTATAAAACCCGGGACCGGAAGCGAACTCGGTGGCGGCGATGCTACAAACGCCGATCCGGCATACATATTTAATTCCTCAAACCTAATCTGTTTCTGAACCGTCTCCGGATCGGGGCCTAACCGATCCGTGGATCCTAAAACCAGATCTAAATCTCCTTCTACCTTCACCTTCGGCTTTCGATTTTCCATTAATACTCGATTATCACCATTCGTTAAAGATTCTCCGCGCTTCAAGATCTTGACCTCGCCCATGACAAGGTTTCTGGATGGAAACTTGGCAACCATAGAGCGAGAGTGGGATCGACTCCGGTGATTGAAGTTTTGCGGATTCGATTGGATCCCTACCGGCCGGGGCCTACGGCGGCGAGAGTCGGAGAAATTAGGGTTAAAGTTACGCGTACGAGACCTGAGAAAAGGGGCATGATGGCGAAATCGGTCTTGAAGATAGTCTTGGGAGCCAAAAATCGCAGTGGCCATTTTATCTTCTATTTATGTAAGAGGAAATTTAATGAATAGAAAATCAAATTTATAAGAAGAAAATTGGATAAGCAATTACTCGTATTTATAGAGAATCAGATTACAGATTTCTTTTACTTTTTGGATTCTTACTATAGTTTGAAGTGGTCGTTTTCATTATATAACGATATTGCACCTCAGATCTATTTTTTTTACAAGACTGCCCCTTTCTGAGTTTGAAGCGAAGTGGTAGTTTTGTAATTAATGGTGTCGGGAGAATGCTGAGCATAACGGGGAAAAATGTAATGTAATAATTAAATAAATTATTAAAGGCGTTCACACGTGTCTCGGTGTATATGGCGGTTAGTTGATATTTTACGGACTATATTCAACCGACTTTCCGTTGGTCGGTGTAGCTATGAATATATTATTATTATTATTATTATTTTTTTGCACCATATGAATATATTATTATTCGGGCTTAGTGAAAAGGACGCGAAAATTATTAAATTACAGAATGGGTTTAGGTGTGTGTAGGTTTTCTTTGTTAAATAATCCAAGTCCATTTTTGAGTTTGTGGATATTTGGATTCAAACTTCATAGCCTAATCCAACCTCTTTTTAACTTGTTATCCAAAATTTACTAGTACTAGTCTAATAGTGTCACTCCCTCAATTGTTTAAGATTTCTAAACACAAATTAAAAAAATTATTAAATTATCTTAATTTTAAAATAAAAAAATTACATATTATTTTTTATTTGTTGAAAGGTTAAAAAGCAATTAATATAAATAGTTTAATGAAAAATTAAAAGAAGGTAAAATTGAAAATAAATAATAAGTGTACATTTGGTAGGTCGTAATATAATGTAATTAAATATATTTTTTATATAAATATTATACTACAAATATATTTGATTATATTAAATTACATTATATTAATGCTCACCAAACGTATTCTAAATATATTTTCAAACTTTTAAAATGATAATTATTTTGAAACAAATAAAAATTTTTAGAAAGAAAATTATTATGAAACGAAAAGAACACGTTAACAGATTTTCAAACACTATTTATGTATATAACTAGTTTACGCCTTGAGCAACAATTTTTTTGAAAAAATTATAATAAATTACATATTTGATGAGTAAGTCTAATAATTAAATAATTTTTTAAAAGTTAATTTTTTAAAAAAAGTTTTATCTTGAAAATTATATTAAAAAATAGATTTTAGATACTATGTATTTAAAGCTTTTGGGAATAAAAAATATTTTTGCACATAATTTCATACAACTTTCGTTGGTTTTTTATATATATTTTAATATTATAGTGGTGATTAATTAAATTAAAATATAATGTTTAATTAAAATTTCAAATTAATTTATTCAATTGAACTTTAATTTCGCAAATATCTTATAGATAGATTGTTGAAAGGAATAGAATTTGGGTCATTTTAGAATTTATATATATTATAATAATGAGACAGAAGTATTGCAAAATAGAGTTTTGCGGGAGAATCTATTAAAAATAAGGCTTAACTATCTATAAATTCTCAAACTTTATATTTTTTAATAATTTTAATTCGTACTTTTAACTTTTGCATAAAAATATTCAGACTTATTTTTTTGTTTTAAAAATATAATCCGACCAAATTTTCTGATTATCTAGCACCAAAAGTCAATAAAATACTAAAAAAAAGTATAAAAGTTTATTGACTCAACAAAGAGTAAAACACACTCACTTAGTCAACAAATCTCATCATATTCCTTTATTCAAGCTTCAAACTTAATTATTATCAATTATTTATCAAAATTTAAATTACAAAGAAAATTTATCACGCCTCGAACCTGAAAGCACATAACCGGCACTAAGAAACGAGAAAGTATAAGACTTTCAGAACCCGTAGTAAGCCTGACTATCTGCTAAATGACAAAACAACAATGTGACAAATGTAACTATCATAAAACAAGGGCTGAGAGCTTACCTGTTAAGCAAAACTTGCCAAAACATCACAACAATTCAATGCCGCTCAGGGTAATTATCTCAATCTTATCAAATCATCATAAAGTTCATGCTTAACAAAACATCACAACTTTCATAATATCTATAGTGAGGAATCTCTGGTTTCCTCAACTCATCATACACTAAAATCATACTTCTGAATAAAATTAAAATTAACAGAATAACAATGCGGAATTCTAGAATTAATAATACAGAACAATCAAAAATTAATTACATAATTGAATATTAAAATAAGTTTCACTGCCGAAGGATGATAGTAGGAATAACTCAACATAAAATTTTACTTCTCAAGCTTAATTTGCAATCTAGGAAAAATATTGAACAAGAATGAGCGTTCGACTCAATGAGCTATATAGTTATCACTATATCATACCATTCGAAAATCAAAAATGCTAATGCATGATGTCAACCAAACAACCAATCATATAATCAACCAATGATAGGAATTAGTCGATAGGAACCGCACTAAACCTCAATATGAGGAGCCGATCCCCCTATCCTAGCTCTCTTAATCCAAAAATGTCTCTTAATATCCATCATAGGATCGCAGCCATCCCTGGCCTAAGCCATGCAGCGCTGACCCGACTGGCAGCAGCAAGTGATGAGCAAGCTCCCAAGCCATCATACACCAATCATAGCTCATCAAACCATAATCATCATATCATAATTATAATCACGATCATGTGTAGTCTTACGTCATCCTAACTTCATCCGAACAAACACAAGTAATATACAACATAAACATACAAAACATTCACATACATATGTGTAGATGTACAATTCTGTATATAATGCATAATTATATATATATAGTATACAAACAATCAATGCATATATGCAAGTGGAATATTAATTAAACAAAATGAATGGAGTGTTATATTAAGCTATATAACTCACAAACATGACGAAACCCAACTAGCTCTCCTCGAAGTGCGACATCTTACAACTGCTATATGCCTGAAACGTCAATACTGTATAACATGAAGATTATCAGAACACTGACCATTCTATTACGATATACGCGAACAACTCTAAAGATTCTGCCGAGATTTCGGCAGAGTCTCCTCTATAACTAGAACTTAACCCCATTGAAACAAAATAATTAACCACTTCAAATCTGCCATCAAGGCTCACAATAATCAATCATAGCTTGACAACCCCTCCTGGGTCTTCAATTCAACAATCATCAAAATAATTTCAATTTATCAACTAAAATCAAACTCAATTCAATATTCGATTAAAATAATATAAAACTCATACAACATTATTTTCATTTGCTTATAATTTACTAAAATTATAATTATAATTATCTAAACTCATTCATAAACTTATAACTTAAATTCCATGAATTTACAAACAATTTACATAAATCAATGGTCACTGAAAATTTTATATTTAACTGAGAATAATTCGTTTCTAACTTACCAGAGTGAAATTTGGCGAAACTAATTTCGAAAAACTACTCCAGAGGTCGAAAACTAATTTCTAAGACACAGTTGCCGGAACATCGCCGGTCGCCGGTCAGCACCGCCACCCACGCGCCGCTGCCGATCACCAAATCAAGCAAGGTTGGTGGCGTTGGAAAGCTCTTTACTCCAGGAGCACAAAAGTACTAGTCGTGCTTGCTCACTCGCTGGAAATTTGTTGAAATCTCGTTAGAAAGTCGCAAACTTCAAGTCTCCAATCTCCCTCTCTGGCGAGCCTCAGGTGGCGAGTAAGGTATCAAATGAAAGCTGGAACCAAGAGGAAGCCATAGGAACTAGAAACATTAAATTTGGAGTTCAATTGAGAGAGTTATGACTAATTGAAATTCTTAAATCAAGATGGTCACTAAAGCTAATTTGGACGGCAATATCTCCTTAACCGGTGACTGGAAAAGAGCAAGGCTAGTGTCTATGAACTCACCTCACAACAGGCTACACGAAGGTATGGGAGGTGTCGATCATGTCCTTCTGGTTTGGCTCAAAACGGTGGCCAAAGTGGCTGCCTTCCCCCTTTTCTTCTTCCCCTTTTCTTCTTCCCCTTCTTCTGCTTCTTCCCTTCTTCTAACTGTGCCAGCAGATTTAAAATCTGCTGGCTGGTTATGTAGCCATCCCAAGGCTGCCATGTGTCAGCCTTGGGTTGGTCCCTTTTTTTTATCTTTAAAAATTTGTAGAAAATTCACTTTAGGTCCAAAAATTATGTAATACCCCAAATATTCATGTAAGATTTTTCATTAAGTATATGAATGAAATTATGTTAGTATATGATGTGTATGACTGAATCAAGTTGAGTTTCCTTAAGAAATGGAAGTTAAATTATAAAGTGGAGCTGCAGGGCATAAGTCGTGCCCGCAATATGGGTGTCGCGACCGCAACATTGCTTTTTCGTCCAATGTTGCGACCGCAACACAAACCGCGAACCTCTCTGTCTAAAATTTCAACTAGAATGAATAGTAACGTGAACAGTAACATGTCACGACCGCGATTTAGATGTAGCGACCGCGACAGTCATGTCACGGCCGCAATTTGCATCGGGGATAGAATCGGGAAAACGACCCTATAAAAGGAATTAAAGCCCCAAACTTCATTTTTACGAGCCATTTGAGTTTCTAAACTCATTTTCTCTCAAGAATCATCCACCCACTCACATTAAATGGAAAGAAACTTCATTAATTGCTTCAACAAAAGGATCTAGGGTTACATTTGTCTATTCCTTCCTCCATTTCTTGAAGTATTGATTGAAGATGTGAGTTAGGATTTTGATTTTCTTTTGATTCTTCTTCATCATTGTTATTAAATTATGTTTGAGGAGAGTATATGCTTAGAAATTATGAGTCTAGCATGTGTATGGTGATTCTAAGGGTATTAATTGATATATTCTCTATTATTTGTGTTTATGTGTTAATAGCTCATTCTAGAAGGAATTGTGCCACTTGCAATATTCTTTCTTAGCCCACTCTTTGTAAGGTGGAATTATGTGCCCAACCGATAAGGTAATTTAATTGTCCTTGAGTAAACAATCGAAAATCACATCGGCCTTAGTCAGATCAAAAGAATATTCTTTCTTTTGCAATCT
Organism: Vernicia montana; assembly: GCA_949750685.1. Classification (NCBI taxonomy): domain Eukaryota; kingdom Viridiplantae; phylum Streptophyta; class Magnoliopsida; order Malpighiales; family Euphorbiaceae; genus Vernicia; species Vernicia montana. The sequence continues at coordinate 8,364 of CATKHJ011263086.1, read as the reverse complement.
TATTTGACTCGGTGGGCTTCTTTTTGAAAGTCAGGGCTTATTTAGGGCTGAGCACTCATATGATCCCCCTGCTTTGATTTCGGCAAAATAGACTTCTTCCTCGTCATCAAATGACTCTTCATCTTGGACAACTAAAATTTCAAGAGGATCTTTAAAATAAGTGCCCTTTGACGAAAACTTTCTCTGATCCCATTCCTTGAGTAGCCTTTCATATCCAGACACTTGGTCTAGCAGGTCATAAAAATCCCTAAATCTATGGCCCTTAAAATGTTCCCAAATGGTAATATTCATGCCACCAAATACGAGGCTTACTAACTCATGTTCTGATATGCTGGCATTGCAATAAGCCTTCATCTTTCTAAACCGAGCAACACACTTCTTGGCTGATTCACCTAGCATTTGATAAGCTCTTGCCAGATCGGCCAACATAACCATAGAAGGAGTTCGGTAAAACTCTCTGTGAAATCTTTCCTCCATATGACACCACGTTGTAATGGAATCTGCTATTAAGTTAGTATACCATGTAAAAGTAGTTTTAATAAGAGAATTACCGAAAAGTTGAAGCTTCATGAAATCTTCGGTTGAAGCCTCCCCACATTGAGTAGTGAACCTGGAAATATGCTCAACTGTGCTTGAATTATCTTCTCTGGAGAACAAGATGAATTCGGGGATCTTGAACTCCCTTGGGAATGGGTATACTCGGTCTATCCAGTTTGGATATGGCTTTCTATAAACAGGCCGAGTATTATCTCTAAAGTCAACTTCCATTCTCCTCAGAGCTCTCATGAGATCATTATCTATTGGCTGATTCTTCCGATAGTCTTCCCCATCTTTGTCCTAGTCATGATCATCATAAGCTTGATTATCTTATTGTTGATTCGACACCCTTTCATTCCTTAACCGGTATTCGGGCTCATGCCCCCTTCTGTCATCATTCATATAGTCATTCTCATAAAGAGGAGGAATATTACCTTGACAAGCTCGGCCAGCGGGGATATCTTTGTTATCATCGGGGCCATCTCGGTCAGCTCTTCTCAACAAATTGACTTCCATAACGAGGTTCGTTCCTTTGATTTTTTGGGATCTATCTTCTAAGTTGATCACCGAAATTTCTTCTCTTGGCCATATCCTCATTCCTCCCTTCCATGAGTTCAGAGAAACGAGTTAGTGCCGTTATGAAGCGATCCAAATTTCGGTCAATAATGCGCTGAACTATCCTATTTCCATCAATCATCAGCCTAATGACTACAGCTATTTGCTCGACCATTTCCAAGTACAAATCATTATTCACTCGGGATACACCATTAACAATGGCCATCTGATCAGCTTGACTCAAAGTCATCGATCTTGGAGGAGGAAGTTGTCTGTTGTAATCGGGGTCTCTAGGTTGCCTTGTGTTCTCTACCGTAGGAAATGGATCCTAATTTTGGGTTCGTCTTCCATGCAGTCCCCAATGCAATACAACTCCTACTACGTGACCAGTAGCATTCGGGTTTTCTTTTCTAGCTCCCAAACCGTGTTCGATCTGATTATGGTTATTCAACACGCTCCGCGCATCGGCCGTAAAAAGGGCCGAATTGTTTCTACTGTTACCAGAGTTTGACATATTCCTGAATAAGAAAGGCCCCATTGGGCGTGCCAAAAAAATGTTAACCCTAAAAAGATTCTAGGTCTAATATCTTTATATTATTTTAATGATGGGTCCCTATATCAGTACTGTGAATCCTTTGAATTGATGAATATTTTTTGGTATTTTCTAGTTAAATGTTATGTTCTATTTTGTTATAATTTTATTAGATTAAATTATTTAGGTTCTAGTTTAATCTAGCTTAATTAATATTTATTTTAGTTTGTTTTGCTAGTTTTATACTGTGGTATGTTACTATATAGTTTTTAAGTGAAAATTATGGAGTTGGCAAGGGTTCGGAGCAAAACGGTGTGTTACAGGTGTCCATGTTTTAAATCACACACCTCTATTCCTTTTGAATAGAGGCGTGTGGCCCTAATAAAATTAAAAAATAATTAATTAATTAACCACACGCCTCTATTCTATTTTGAATAGAGGCGTGCTTCATATATATATATATATATATATATATATATATAAGCAGCCGCAGTGGGGAGTACCGAGACACAGAAAGGGGTTTGGAAAAAGTTGATTTGAGAGAACATTTTCCTTTTCTTCAATTTTCTTCTCTGTACACAAAAACAATTAGCTTTAGATTTCAATTTGAATTTTTGATCGATTATTCTTGGTTTGTAATCAATTATGCTCTAAGGATTTGGAATTAAGATTGGGGATATAACACCTAACAGTAAAGTATTTTTAATCCAATTTATTTTCTATTTCAATTCAATTTAATTATTTGTTCTTAATTGTTAAGCATGATAATGTTGATTAAATGATTATATTAGGGCTAGTTACTTTGATGAATGATTTGCATATCTCTATTGAATTGTGCTTTTTGAAATTTCAATTGTATGGCCATTTTTTGAATGAACCCTTGGTATTAAATGAGATTGAGAAATAATTTTAATACCAAACTTAGGTTCAATAGAGAATTAGGTATGAATCAGAAATGTATTACCTAATTAATACTTGATAATTAATTTGGTTAATTTTATTTAGCTTGAATCTGAGAATACGAAAGTTATTGGATTTAATACCTAGATTAATTTTTCTTAATTAATTATTCATAATGGCATGATATCTCATTTTAATTAACTAGCCCAGCATAGGATTTTAAATTAGATAATCTGAGCCCTAGACCTTTTTTCCAATTGATTGTTAATTTACAATTTATTTAATTATTAATTGATTTGCATTTTCACCATCTTAAAATTGATTAGAGTATTTAGGATTATTTTCTTAATTATTTTGTTCGTCATAATCACACAACATTTACACAGTTTTTTTTGAGAGACGTCATTGGGGTGTCTTACCCATTATTACAATAACCTCGTGCACTTGCAAGCAGTTGTTTGGTCCAAAATTAATTAGAACACTTTTAGGCACAACAAGTTTTTTACGCCATTTCCGGGAAAGGCTATAGGTATAGTGTGATTGATTTTATTATTTGTTTGTTTATTGTGTTAGTTTTTGAGATTTAATTAGGAAAATTTTATTCTCGTTTTTGTTATTGTGTTTTTCTTTTATTTTTTTCTTTGATTTAGTTAATATGTTTTATTTTTGTGAGCTGGTATTTTTAATTATTTTTTCTAGTGTTTTTTTCTTATTTATACAGGGTAGGAGATCTGAAGGAGGAGAACTAGTACCCTACATAGATAATATCCACATAATCAACAAGAGAACTATAGTACAATTTGAGTATTGTTTAGAAGACAGTAAGGAGGATTATCTGGAAGAAGAAATTCTTGAAGCAGAAGAACAGGAGTAAGACAGGGAAGTTCAGTTTCAAGAAAGAGAAGAGCAACAAGAAGACATGGCAAACAGACAGCCTGCAATGAAGGAGTTTGCTAGGCCTATCATTGGCACAGCAACTTCTTATATCAGATTGGGGGATGCAGCATGGAACTCTGAGATGAAAACCATCCATTTCAACCAGATGTCATCCTTCTATGGAATGCCAAATGAGGATCCTTTGAACTTCATCAGAGAGTTTTACTCTATCATTCAGACATTTCCACTGCAAGGCTTGAATGAGGATCAATTAAGGATGTGTTGTTTCCTTTACATCCTTAAAGAAAGGGCAAAAGTGTGGTTAATGACTCTAGCTCCCAATTCTCTGTCTACATGGGATGAGGTCTATAATAAGTTCATGAGGAAGTTCTACTCCCACTAGAAGACTGCAGACCTTCGAACCAAGATTGCTACTTTTAGTCAGATGGAATCAGAGCCTTTTTATGAGGCCTATGAGCATTTCAAGCTACTTCTGATATAGTGTCCCCACCACCACTATCCTTTCCAGCTAATAAACCAGTTTTTTTATGATGGGTTGACACAGAAGTGTCAGTATACATTTGATAATGCAGCTGGCGGAGCTATGGGAGAGAAAATAGCAGCAGAAACTTATGTCTTGTTTGAGATGTTGGGAGCAAAATCCCAACAGAAAAGTGCAAGAGGAAAGAAAGCAAAAGTACATGAGGTGAACACCAATCAGGAGTTCACAATGCAGCTTGCGGAGTTAACTAAGCAAGTGAAGTTATTAGCAACAAAGGGAAATCAGACTCCACCTACTCAGGAGGTATGTAATATTTGTGGTGTTTATGGGCATGGTTCTAATGTTTGCAATTCTGTAATTGATTCTTTTACAGGTGAGGAAGTGTGTTCTTTGCAAGGTTTCCAACCAAGAGGAAGAGATGACCCATTCTCCAACACCTATAATCCTGGGTGGAGAAATCATCCTAACTTTTCATAGACATGTAACAATCAGCAACAGCCTCAGCAGCAGGTCCAACTTTATCAGAGGACAAACCAATTTCAGGGGCAATCCTTTAATCAAGTTCAGAATCAACCCAATAAGTTATCATTGGAGGATAATTTGAGTTCCTTTATTCAAGTTAGTGCCCAAAACCAATTGTTGGATTCTTTGGAGGCTTCATTGAAGAGTGTTGAAATTCAAGTTGGTCAGTTGACAGAGCAAGTAAAGGTACAAAATATAGGGAAGCTACCTAGCCAACCCAAGCAAGCTATGGCAGTTAATGCATTCTTCAAAAATGAAAGTGAAAGGGGGGAAAAAGGAAGCAGTTGATCCTAAAGAAAAGCAAGTTGAGCAAGTTAAGGTTGTTAAGTTTAAATGCAAAGCAAAAAATGAGTCTTTTCCTTCAAGTACCTCCACAAGGCAGCTAACCCTTACAGACCACCAATTCCTTATCATAATCGCATCCAGAATGAGAACAAGGATTGTGCCAAAAGAGTTAATGAGTTGATTGCTGAAAAGAAGGCACCAAAGAGGAGCGACAATGAACTAGTGGCAGTTAGTGCAGACTTTCAGCAGCAGACACCACCAAAGAGGAAAGATCCAGGTAGTTTCATTCTAAACCTCTCTGTGGTAAATGGTAAGAAATTTCATGGCATGTTAGATCTTAGAGCTGGTATAAATCTTATGTCCTTTTCTTTGTATGAGCAATTAGGACTTAACAAATTGAAACCCACTAACATATGCATTTAGTTAGCTGATAAAACTGTTAGGTATCCTCGTGGGATAGTTGAGGATGAGGGCCTAAAAGTTTTGGTTGATTTTCTTGTGTTGGATGTTGAGCAGGAAAATGAGAATGAGCAAATTGTGCTCCTTGGTAGGCCTTTCACGGCTACCACTAATACCCAAATTAATGTGAATAAAGGGAAATTAACAATGTCAGTTTTAGGTAAAACTGTAGAATTTTCAATGTTTGACAGTGCATCAATATCATCTATTGTTGATTGTGCATTTATTGGTAGTGTTGATATTATTGTCAATCTTAAGTATCTGTAGGATTCAATTTGGAGAGGAGTAGTAAAAGATAGAATGGTGGAAAGCATTCTGCTTGATGACACCTGAATCGAGAATTAATTCAAACGTCCAACTAAATGACGTTAAAGAAGCACTGATGGGAGGCAGCCCAGTGTGTTTTTCTTTATTTTTTTTTTAATTAATTTCTGTTAGTTTGTGTTTGTATTTCCACACTTGATTTATATGCAAGTTGTAGTTCATTTAGTATCTATTCAATGGACCTCCCCAATTTTTGTTGACAGTGTGTCTTCTCATTAAAAGAGTTTTTCTTTCCTTATATTTTTATTTTCACACACTAAGGGCATTATGTGCTTTAAGTGTGGGGGAGAAGGATTGAATTTAAAAAATACTTGAAATTATTGAGCTACGACTTGTTTATTTAATATCAATTTTGAGATAATATTGTGGAATTGTGCAATTTTTCTTGATGTATGAGTTTTGGTGTGAATTTTGGATTGATCAACTTGGAAGTCTTTGAGAGGTAAATATTGGATATTGACTTCAGTTGTGAGGTTTCAAATGTATTGTTCTTTTGAAATGCTGTGAAATTGTGACTTTATTGTTGTGCTTTAAAGTTATTTAAGTTGTTGCTTTCTATTCTTTTTATTAGTTAAAATAGGTTTGATACTCTAGAAAAAAATAAATAATAATAATAATAATAAAAGCAAAAGGACATAATTCTAAATAAATAGCATAATGGCATCCTACTCCTCTAATTGGACTGTTTAGTAATTAGGAGCATCCATGAACTCCATGGTTGTCTTTTACGACAAACGGTGGTCCAGTTATGAGTATCTAAAGTACTCTAGAAATTTCTATTGAATGTTCCAAATTTAAATCTAGGGAAGAGCTGTTATGCATTCGAAAAAAAAAAAAGAGCATTTATACCTATTCTAGCTAGCAAATTGAATGGTTGCTTAAAAAGAAATTCATTGTTAATCAATAAGGTTATGGATTCACAGTATGAATTTAGAATTATAAATGGATAATCACATGCTTTGGTTAATGTTCTTTATTTGTTGATTGAGGACTAACTTGCTGGTTGAGAATAAATTTATGCTAAGATTCATTTTAAATAGAAGGAAAGTGCATTTCTATTACTGAATCTTTAAATTGATGTTAAATTGTTTGTTTATGCGCTTTAAGTTCTTTTTGCTTGAGGACAAACAAATGATTAAGTGTGAGGAGTTGTTATATTCTATTTTGTTATAATTTTATTAAATTAAATTGTTTAGGTTCTATTTTAATCTAGTTTAATTAATATTTATTTTAGTTTGTTTTGCTAGTTTTATACTGTGGTATGTTACTGTGTAGCTTTCAAGTGAAAATTATGGAGTTGGTAAGAGTTCGAAGCAAAACGGTGTGTTGCAAGTATCCAAGTTTTAAATCACACGCCTCTATTCCTTTTGAATAGAGGTGTGTGGCCCTAATAAAATTAAAAAAAAAATAAATAAATAACCATATACCTCTATTCATATTTTGAATAGAGGTATGTGGCCTAAAAAGCCAATTAACAACACGCCCCTATTCTATTTTGAATAGAGGCGTCATTCATATATATATATATATATATATATATATATATATATATATATATATATATATATAACTTTAAGCAGGCGTAGTGGGGAGTACCGAGACACATAGAGGGGTTTAGAAAAAGCTGATTTTAGAGAATAGTTTCATTTTCTTCAATTTTCTTCTCTGTACACAAAAACATTTTGCTTTAGATTTCAATTTTGATTTTTGATCAATTATTCTTGGTTTGTAATCAATTATGCTTTAAGGATTTGGAATTAAGATTGGGGATATAACACCTAACAGTAAAGTATTCTTAATCCAATTTCAATTCAATTTAATTATTTTTTCTTAATTGTTAAGCATGATAATGTTGATTAAGATGTATTTAGTAATTGAATTGATTATTGCTAAATTGATCATGAGCTAAATATTTCTTGTCTAGGGCTAGGATGATTCCATTTAAACGATTATATTAGGGCTAATTACTTTGATGAAAGATTTGCATATCTCTATTGAATTGTGCTTTTGAAATTTCAATTGTCTGGCCATTTTTTGAATGAACCCTAGGTATTAAATGAGATTGAGAAATAATTTTAATACCAAACTTAGGTTCAATAGAGAATTAGGTATGAATTAGAAATCTATTACCTAATTAATATTTGATAATTAATTTGGTTAATTTTATTTAGGTTAAATCTGAGAATACGAAAGTTATTGGATTTAATCCCTAGATTAATTTTTCTTAATTAATTATTCATAATGGCATGATATCTCATTTTACACCCTTAGATATTTTGGCTAAGTGTAGGAATTGGTCTATTAGGAAACAGGCAGTTTGTATGGATTGGTTTTTTATGAGACCATAGAGGAAGAAAATGTCATTTTGAGTGACATTCTCATCACCATCCTGTAATACCCCAAGTTCATGTGCGTATTCATTTGATTCGTTATATGAGTTATTAGATGTAAATCTAATATTTTTATGAGCCACGAGTTATATGATAAGTGTTTGATGATGTTTATGGGGTGTTATATTGAAATGAGGCTTATAGGATGAGTTTATGGCTTTATGTGGTGAATTAGAAGTGGTTTTAAAGATTTTAAAGTGTGAACGCTTGTTCACATTGTTGAACGCTCGTTCACAAGGCTTCTATGTGAACAGTAGCAAATTGAGGACTGAGAGATAAACGTTCATTCACATATCAAGAACGCTTGTTCATAAAGGTGAACGCTCGTTCAGAAGGCCCCTGTGTGAATAGTAATCTAAGGTAGATGAGATGAACGCTCGTTCATCATGTCGGGGCTGGGCAGATTTAGCGGGCTATATAAAGAGAATTAAGCTCCATTTTAGTTCATAAAAGCTATTTACTCCTCCCTAACCCTAAAACTT
>CATKHJ011262277.1:0-10994 GCA_949750685.1 Vernicia montana | reverse complement strand
TCCATCCAACCTCACACTCACAGACTGAAGCGAATCATCTCGTTCAGTAGCCATAATCAAAATCAACAGAGAAAACAACCAGAATGCAAAAGACAGGAAAGCGAAATACCAGAATGCAAAAGACAGGAAAACGAAATACCAGATTGCAGACTGAAGCGAAAATAAAATATCAGATAACCATGTTTGAGATTAAACCTTATTTCATGAGACTCAGCTCTGATACCATGTTAAACAATTCAAAGTGATAAAAGAGAAATACAAAATTAAAAAAGAGGAGACTAGGGTTTCATTAATAATGCATAACAAAGAAGGAATACAAAAAGAATGAATTAACCTAAATATAAAGAGACTATATATAGGCTAAACTAAGAAAAGTGAAAAGACTATTCTACTCTTAATAAACAATAAAATAAAATAACCCTATATTTCTTAACAATTTTCAGGTAAATTTATAATTTTTTTCTTTTTCTCCAAAAAAATTTAACAACCAATAAATATTTCTACTTATTCTTTTTGTATTCAAATTACTAATTTCAATTATCTTTTCTAATTTTTTTCTTTTTGTTGAAGTAATAGAATAAAAAATTAGTATTCTGATCGTTCATTTGACCAACGAGTCCTCGAACTAGTTCAAAAAATATCTTAATACATTAGACATATCTTATTATAAATATTAAAATTTTTAATGGTGTATACATTTATATATATATAATATCATATTTTATATACTAATTATATTAATACATAATTTTTTTTCATTTAAAATAATATAAAATATCATAAACCGCAGCGTAAAGTGGATTAATTTGCTTGTATTAACCATATTTCAATTGTTGGATTTTATATACGTACTAAAATTAACTTTATTCTCAAACTTTTAAAAAGATTATCATGTGCAAAAAAAAAAAAAAAAAAAAAGGTAATATGAGAGTTATTATCAAGGACTTAAATATCGACATCGATTATAATATTAAAATCTCAAAATTATGAAAATATCGATTAAAATATTAATATCAATTTTTAAAAAATGTGAAAATTAATATCTAAATTTGGAAATATTGTATAAAATTTCAAGAAATATTATAAAAGAGTAGGAGGAAGAATTATAAATAAAAATAATATGGAAAAAAATTATCTTTAAAGTACTTAAAGTTATAAGGTGATATATAATTGGACCAAAACTAAGAATCTAATGTAATAACAAAAAAAATAAATTTGATAAGTTGATATTTAGTGAATTTAAATATTACAAAACATTGTTTTCTTATAATAATATAACACAAACATAATGATAACTTCACCATTTTGAATTATTCTTTTACAATAATTACATATACTTCCAATAAATTTATATAGTATATGAGTTCCATGTTCCCATCGAGAATCTTTATCTCTCCCTCCTCTTGACATTTTTTTTGCATAATGTTCCTATAAACATTAAAGCATAATCATAATTTTTCTAATATATAAAAGGTATTCTTAATTTGATTTAATTTTTAAAGCAAACTCATTATATGATGTTAATAATTTTAATTGTATTATGATATAAATAATATTACAATTTTAAATTTATTTAAATAAAATATATTTAATTAATCTCACAGATAAAATTAATACTAAAAAAATATTTAATTTGATGTATATAATTAATAATTTAAATAGACATCTAAAAATCTTAAAAGATGAATAACCATAGATATTTAAATAAATAATGATTAGTTGGACCATTTTCCTTTGGATCAAGTACCTGCAGGGCCCAAAATTTCAGCTGTTCTGGGTCATTATTTCTTCTGCTTGGTCCGTTGCTTATCCAAGCGGCTCATAAACCCTTCTGCAAAAGCCTCCACGTCAGTCTCCTCCATTTGGCAGAAACTCGTCCTCAAGTTGGCCTCTGGATCAGGGTACAGTGGTTCCTCAGAGGAATAGTAAGGAGACAGATCTGCCACATTAAAGTTGTTCGAAATACCCATGCTCTTGGGAAGATCAATGACATAGGCATTGTCATTTATCTTCTTGCTAACAGTGTAAGGGTCATACTTCCTTGGCTGAAACTTGCTGTAAGTACCCATCGAAAAGCACTCACGTCGAAGGAACACCATAATTGGATCTCCTACAGAAAAAACTTGCTTCCTTCTATGTTTGTTAGCAGCTTGCTTATACTTCTGATTAGTTGCTTCTAATTCCTGCTTGACTACCTTATGCACCTCTACCATCTATTGAGCCATATGAGCTGCTGCAACACTCTTTTATGCATCTTTAGGAAGTTGGATTAAATCTAGAGTATGCTGTGGCACCTTAGTGCAGACAACGGAGTTGGCCACTCTTTGATTGCTCTAACTTTGGCTTCATTAACTTGGATACCATCAGCACTAACAATATACCCCAAGAATAGCAGTTTGTTGGTTAGGAAACTGCACTTCTTAAGATTAATGTACGATTTATTCTCCTGCAAGGCTATTAATACCTCCCTCAAGGCAAAGCCAATTTACAGTTTAAAATTTTCTGAAATTTATTTGATGCCCTAAAACAGGCAAAGTAGGGATTTAAATAGGGATCCCGAAATCCTAAACACGGAAACAAACATGGAAACTGCTAAAAAAGGCAGTTTCGTAATAGAACACCAAAATAAAATAAAGATTAAAATAAGGAAAACGCCACAAACGGCACCTAAATCCGAGTTTCCTACCAAAAGATACAATCAAATCGAAAAGTTAACATAAATAGAAAAACGGTAAATTTAGGGGCCCAAACGAAGAAATTTGGCCGAAAAATGACATCGATCATCGCCTAAAAATCGAATCCGTTTGGGATTTTGGGCCCAAACGGTAAATTTTCCTTTGGATCAAGTACCTGCATGGCCCAAAATTCCAGCTGCCCCGGGCCACTATTTCTTCTATTTAGCTCGTTGTCCTATCCAAGCGGCTCATAAATCTTTCTGCAAAAGCCTCCACGTCAACTAGTATTTAGATTTAACTCAATAAATTATAAAAAATCTTGTTTAAAAATATTTATTAGCAATAATAGTATACTATAAGTTTGCTATGATTAGTTGTTAATTTTGTTCTTGGTGCAAAGTGATTATATTATATGGCTTAAATAATTATTATGATTATTATTAGAAAGTGGTAATAATAATTAGTAAGTTAAAACATATATTTATAAAAGAGTTTAAAAAATAATTTTTAAAAAAGAGATTCTCTATAATTTTTTTTTTGCTTTTTCAGTTTTTTTTTAAATTTCTCAAATTTCTCGAAATATTGTTGTATTTCGCTCAATATTTTATTTTTTTTATTTATGAAATTTGGTTAATATAAATATATTTCTTAAATATCATCAATATTTCTCGATATATAGATATATTGTTGAAAATAATGTCTAAAAAATATGACATAAATTTTAAATATTACACCCCCATAAAAACATGATATATCAAAGGATATTGTGAAATTTTAGTCCATGGTTATTATCAAAGTGTGAATTGTTTATTATATTAAAAAAGTGTGAATTGTTTATTGGTCAATGTTATTGTTTTGCTAAGATTGCTTGTTCTATGACAGGTCCTAAGGAGTGGTCATCTGTCGCTCCTCATTTCTTGTTACCTATTATTCAAGCTGATAATATAACTTAAGATGCTGATTTTAGTTTCAAAAAAAAAACAGGAGTTAACACTTAACAGGACAGGTGAATTGGTTAAAACTTGATTTGGAATTTAATTACTCAATTAGAAAATTAACTTAATTAGTTAGAATATATATATATATATATTCATTGTGTGCTATATATTTAGATTCCATTATATTACAGAACAAGAATAGTGTCACCCGTTTCCTCTTTAATCTTTAATTACATTGATTTCTCTATCAGCATTTGATGCAATCATGTCTATTTTAACCGCCTTAAATAATAATAATTGATGATGCTAATTTTAATCGAAGTGGAATCGTTCAGAATAGTTCACATTTGCTTTGAGTTCAATCTGAATTGATACGATCTGTAAGAAGAAACAAGAGTCAAGTGAGCTAAACAGGGTGCCTAGCAAAGCCACTCTGACGGTCAAGTTAGTGAATTAGCTCAATTTAGCAGAGTGAGAATAATGTTTGAATATTACTTATGTTAACAAGTATGCATGTACCTTTTGTTAATTTAATTTTGAGGTATTTATAGGAAATAGATCCTTACAAGAGTTGAGTATTTTGGATTTAGAATGATTGACTGCATCGTTTTGATCATTTTCCTGCTTGGATACGAGCTTGATGGCTCTTTATTTGACTTTAGTCAATGGGCTTGTAAATATATTGTAGGGTCGGACTCAACTTACTTTACTACCCAGTTCGGTATATTTTGTCCCTTATCAATTCTGAATTTATTTTTTTAGTTTTAATTGCCGAATGTTTGTTTTTATTGAAAGTTTATCATTTCACATTAAAAACTTTTTATGTACACATATTATAAGTATTTTTTTTTTTTTTTTTTTTGGCTTATTGTATGGATTTTGCCACTATGATTTTGGTGCTATCTACAATAAGGAGTAATTTAATTTATTTTAATTAATTTTTTTTTTTGTGGTATGTGTCACATGATGGTTTTTTTTTTTTTCATTGTGTTGTATTTGGTTTACTGAATTTTAGTTTAAAATTAAATAAAAATTTATAGTTTATCTAAGTATAAATAATTCAATGCCATAATATATTATTAGAATTTTTCATTAGAAACATTTAGAAATATAGTATTTATTGTCATGTAATTGTATCAACTATCAAATTAAATAGTTTAGATTTTATAATTAAATAAATTGAACACATCTTAGAGGGGTGAATAGGAAAAACAAAAACAAAAAAAATTGAGGATTTTTTAATGGAATTTGCTTTATCTTTGATTTTTTTTTTTCTTGGTAATTGCTCATTCACAAATCACAGTAGTGATGGTGTTGTGTAATATGCTGAAAGCTAGAAAAGGTCTTGAATATTGATTGCAGTTTTCTACACTTCTACCATATGATTGCCATTTGCCACAGAAAGTCTGAAACTGTGGCAAATTGGCAATAGGACATTACATGCATGCCCTCCTATGCACATTATCAAGGGCCCTTTTTTGGCAAATTATTACAAAATAACATGGCATATGGGTCCCAACCCAACACTAGAAAAAAGCAAGAGAATTCTTTTGGACTTTAGAAAATCCCTATGTCACCAATTTGAAGGTTTTTCACCAAATTTGTGGTAAATCCACTTAATTAAAAGAAGGAAAAAAAAAAGTCGCTTTCGATATATATTTTTTAACAGTAAGATTGTAAGATGATATTATAGGTCAAATTTTCATTACGTTCATTTTTTTTTTTTTATCTAGTTAAAGACAAATTATTTATGTTGAAATTGAAAATTTGATTTCAAAAATCAAATTTTAATAAATAGAAAATAACAAATTTTTTTTATCCATAAGTTAATTTTTGGTATTAAGGATTTTGATATTTTGAAAGAAAAGTAAAAAACAATACCCCAGCCAACACTAGGAATGACAATGGAATGATAAATCTTCATTTTTTTCTTGGATTTATCCTAAACAGAGAGAGTTTCTCCAATTTTTATCTCATGAAGGCGGAGATGAAGATATTTCTTCTCCGTTAGCAGGGACGGAGCAGAAATGAGGAGTGTATTTCTTACTTCATGGGGATTTTCATCTTTTCCTTGTAGGGACCCGATATTATATTTACATAATTATCTTTAATAAAAAAAATATACTACTTAATTATCCTTATATATATATATATATATTAGGATTTTTTAATTTTATAATTCTCTCATATCATGACAATTTTGAAAAATTTTAGATTGAATCGATTTATCTCTTTATGTTTTATGTGTGTTTAAATTTAATTAAATTTTAAATTTTTATACATTAAATTTTACTATTTAAAAAATATAAAGGGAGATAAAATAAAATAAAATTTTCAAGTGGGAAACATAAATCCCTACGTGAATAGGAATCCCTACAAGAACGAGGATAATGATTAAATAGTCTTCATATATGATATGAGGTGAGGATGGAGATAAAAATTTTTCATTAAGGCGAAAATAGAGATAGAAGATGATAAATCTGTATCGTTTCGCCTCATTGCTATCCTTAACCAGCACGGAGCACACAGGGCCAAAATGCCCCCAATGCCCCCACCTCATTAGCCACATGGGGCAAACAGAATCAGTCTTAATTCTTAAACAATGGTGACCGCCGACACAAAAGAATAAAAAAGGAAAAAGAAAAAGAAGAGAAAGCAGAGCTCACCCAAACCCATTTAACACAATATTTGACCCATGAGTCCATAACATCATTTCCCTCCCTCTTAAATACCCCTCACCTGCTCATCTAACATCTACCTCTTTTCTTTGCCTTAAATTCTTGCATGCACCTCTCTTTTTCATTACAAGACAACCCTTCGCTCATTGCATCACATTACATTACGTTTGCATTTCTTTAATTCTTTCCCCACAGTTACTATGTCAAGATTCTCTATTCTTTCACTATTAATTTTCTTGTTTTTAATCTTGATTTCTGCTTCTAACCCATGTTCTGGTTCATCTTCTAGGACTACTGATTACTTGCAAAATGAGTGCTTAAAAGTACCCATATCTGAATTTGTTGGTTCTTTGGGGAGTACTATTGATATTATAAGAGATGTCACCTCGACTATCTCAAATTTTGGTAATTTCTTTGGTGATTTTCGTCTTGGTAATGCTATCACTGATTGTCTTGACTTACTCGATTACTCTGCTGATGAGTTGAGTTGGACCATGTCTGCTTCACAGAATCCTAAGGGTAAATTACCAAACAAACTTCTTTAATTTTCTTCTTCTTCAATTTGTTTGTTTTTGTTTATTCATAATTTTTAAGAGAGATAGTGATGTGGGTTTGAATTTTACTTTGAACATGTGGGATAATGATTAATGACTAGGTTGAGTAATCACTATTGTACTTTAAATTTTAAAAAACTATGCATTTTCTCATTAAATTTTGATCAATTCTTTGCATATTTGTACTTGCTCCATTAAAATACAGTGGACCTCCGCTTTAGTTGACCCAGAACTTTGGTTTGCACATGTCCTGTTTGTTAAAAGATCATAGATCCTATTTTCTCTTATTTAATTTGTCCCAATCAATACTAGGCAATGACTTACTGGTTCTGCTTTTACCAAATTTCACAATTCATCAGATAACAAAAAGATTCCTGATAGAAAGATCTTTTCTTTTTCATTAATTTGCAGGTAAAAATAATAGTACTGGTAATTTGAGTTCTGATTTAAGGACATGGTTAAGTGCTGCACTTGTTAATCAAGACACATGCATTGATGGATTTGAGGGCACTAGTAGCATTCTCAAAACCTTAGTAGCAGGTGGTCTTAACCAGATCACTTCATTAGTCCAACAACTTCTCACTAAGGTGGATTCAAAACCTAATGAAGTTACCTTCACTGAGACTAAAAAAGGCAAAAATGACAAATTCCCTTCATGGGTTAAGCATGAAGACCGTAAATTGTTAGTAGTAAATGGGGTGAGTCCTGATGCTATTGTAGCAGCAAATGGGACTGGAAATTTCACTACTATAATGGATGCTGTAAAAGCAGCACCTGATTATAGTATGCGCCGCTATGTTATATATATCAAGAAGGGTTTGTATAATGAATATGTAGAGATCAAGAAGAAGAAATGGAATCTAATGATGATTGGTGATGGCATGGGAGTTACAGTAATTTCCGGCAACCGGAATTTCATTGATGGTTGGACCACTTTTCGCTCTGCAACCTTTGGTAAGTAATGCATAAAGTGAACTATGTTGTTTATTTGCTTTAGCCCGTGAACACTATAGTATTTGGATTTTATTGGCATTTGATAATAGTTTTGATTAAATTCTGAAGTACACTTCATGAATATAAAGATTTTTCAATAATTCCTTTTGGTTTGTTCTTATTTTATTAGATAAATTAGACTGTATCTGTGTTTGTACTACCATTAACTATTAACATTTTACATTTAATTTTCCTGTTTGCATCTGATGGTCCCCTTGCCATATTTATAGCAGGATTGAGATAATATTTAATTTTGCATTGGGTTGTGTTGAATTTTTAAGACCCTTTACTGTTCTCAATGATCTTGAAGAAAATTATTATGTATATCATATTGTAGACATCTCATTATTGATTCTGGTAATATGCTATGGCCTTGGGTTTCATTGATCGGTATTATCGGCGTGCACCATGCTGAATCTTTATTTCATATTTATGAATCTGAGGATTTTGTGCTTCTTAGTCTTTACATGTTAGATTATAAAATTGCCTAAAGGCAGAAGTTGAGTTCTTAATTAACTTAGCTCAAGATTGTCAAGTTAATTCAATGACTACTTTGTTGACTTTTCTTTTTTTTTTTGCCTAATGATATCTGCAGCGGTTAGTGGGAGAGGATTCATAGCTCGAGACATAACTATTGAGAACACTGCAGGGCCTGAAAAACACCAAGCAGTTGCTCTCCGATGCGATTCTGACCTATCAGTCTTTTTCCGATGCGAATTTAAGGGTTATCAAGATACACTTTATACTCATACAATGCGCCAATTCTACCGTGATTGCCGAATTAGTGGGACAGTAGACTTCATTTTTGGTGATGCAACTGCTTTTTTCCAAAACTGTCAAATTCTAGCAAAGAGAGGGTTACCAAATCAAAAGAATACCATAACAGCTCATGGCCGCAAGGACCCGAATCAACCAACTGGATACTCTATCCAATTTTGCAATATCACAGCAGATATGGATCTCTTGCCCTATATCAACTCCTCATATACTTATCTTGGTAGACCCTGGAAAAATTTTTCAAGAACTGTTGTTATGCAATCTTATATGAGTAATGCTATAAGGCCAGAGGGATGGCTCGAGTGGAATGGTAATATGTATTTAGATTCTTTGTATTATGGTGAGTACTTAAATTATGGACCAGGAGCAGGGTTAGCTAAGAGAGTGAACTGGCCTGGATATCATATTTTTAATGCTTCTTCTGAGGCCAGTAATTTCACAGTGGCCCAGTTCATTGAAGGAAATTTGTGGTTACCAGGAACAGGAGTGAGATTCACTGCAGGTTTGGATGTTTAAACTAAACAATGGTGTTATCAATGGTATACTTGTTCAGTTTTTTTTTTTTTTTTTTTTTTTTTAAATTCTAAATTTCTATATTCTTTTTGTTCTTATTTTTTTTTACCTGTTCTTTTCTTAATGGACAAAGAGGTTGTGTCCGAGGGAATTTGATGTATTAACCACTAGCTAATGTGTATCCTACGCATTGTAGTGCTTATTTGGGCTTTTAGTTGGCCATAGTATAAAGATCATATTCATAAATCACAAGTATCTCTGTATGTACTTTTCTGCTGTCTTTGGTTAGTTCTAGACAGCTAATTTCTCTTTCCACAATGGCTGTGGCATGGTAATGTTAAGTGCGCCCTTCAGCATTCTTTTTCAAAAAAGTAGATGCAATATTCTTAGCTAGAACATTTATATAAAATTCAGCAAAAGAATCTGCCACAATCCTAGAGAATTGGATAGATAAACAAAACAATAAAAACTAAAAACTAAACTTTCTAATCCAAAAATCAATTGAGCAAGGAAATTAAAATCAAGAAATTTTTTTTTTATAGCTATAGCCTATATGCCCAATTGCAATCCTGAAAGATCATTGTTCTTCAAAATACTGAGAATGTTCACTTGAACCAACCCCAATACTTCCTCAACTCTACTCAACAGCTAGGGGAAACGATGCAGCCTGAAAGATTGCACAAGAAAATTCTTTTAGATTTAACATTATCTATTAACCAAATAATAAATGGAGAGATTACTTGGAAACTCACCAACTTGCTGTAACCAAGGGCATAAAACATTTCAAGGTAGCGTTGGCTCTCAAGACTTTCAGGCTTAGAAATTTGCTTCCAAAAGCCATAGACTCCAGCCAGGTTCAATAGCCTCTGAGAATAAATCTGCCAGGTATACCTATAAAAACATAAATATTAGAATTCAATGAATACCATTGAAATAATGAATTATTCAGTATATTCACCATAATACACCTTCCTTTCACATATGCACTTAGTGTAGGTAAGAATTTTCCTTCACATTATTCGGAATCTGCATAAGAATTTTACTAATAGTGTATTAAATAAAAATTTCATCTATTTAAAGATGTAGGGCTCTGTACTTAATTTTCTTGTATACGCTTCAGGGCAATTTACCAAATTATTGAATTTGAAAAAAAAAAATTCTTAATTTAGGTGAAATCGAAAATAATTTCAAAATTAGGGTGATTTTATGTTGAAAAGTCAAAATGTCAAAAAAATTTGGCGGAAATTGTATTTATCACAATTAATTTTGGCGGAAATAGAAAAAGAGTAAATTTAGGGAAAAAAATGGTGAAATATCTTAAATCCAGTAAAAAAAATAACGAAAAATTAAATTAGCAAATAAAAATTGTGAAAAGGTATCAAAGCCAAATATTTTGGTATTCCGCCAAAAATTTTGGCAGTATAAGTGGCCCTTGTTTTTTTATCACAGGTTTGCTTATTTGCTTTTTTTTTTTTTGGGTATTACTTTTTTTGCAATCACCTATGATGCACGGAAACTCTCAGGAGGTCGCGTTTCCGCGTTTCGGAAACGTTTCCTGATTGGAAACTCACGGAAACTTGTCTGAAACGTTTCGGGCACGTTTCCGTAATTTAAAAAACGTTTCGGGCACGTTTCCGTAATTTAAAAAACGTTTCGGACACGTTTCCGTGAGTTTCCAAAACGTTTCGAGCACGTTTCTGTAATTTAAAAAAGTTAGAAACTCGTTTCCATAAACAGAAATCCGTTTTCAAGTGGGAAAAAAAAATCAGCTTGCTCATATCAAATCCTAAATAAAAATATCTACACCCGATTTCATTTTTCCTTATATATATAATAATTATTATTATTATTATTGTTATATATATA
>CATKHJ011262226.1:0-14026 GCA_949750685.1 Vernicia montana | reverse complement strand
TTTTTTTAATATACAATTGTATTTTAATAAATTTCATTGTTTATTAAAATTTTATTTTAAATTATTCCATTATGTTATATTAATTTTTTAATCAAAATTAATGTAATAAAGTAATTAGTTCAAAATTAATTTTAAATCATAATAAAAAAAACCGATTTCAAATTGGAACTAAAACTAAAATTGGTCTGTTCTAAACTAAAATCGAAACCATAAAAATCAGTTATAGTTTCGATTTGAACATTTTATTAAACTAAAACCGTCGGTTCTAAACTGAAATTAATGATTCGATTAAACTAATCATACCTAAAAACTGGTCTTTTTTCTTCTTTTTTTTTTTTTTTTTTTTTTTTTTTTAAGGAAAGACCTGTCTAATTTGAAGTCATATATATATATTTGTCATTTTGATTTGATATTATGTTGGATAATAACTTCATAATTAGAAAAAATGTTAATATCTTTCCACATTTTTTTCCCTACTACATAGGGAAGTTTTTTTTTTTTTTTTTTTTTTTTTTTTTTTGCTATAGGACTACATAGGGAAGTTAGGTGAGCAAACATGACTTGAAATTTGGCCCAACTTACAAATCTTTTAGGAAGAAAAATTTTCAAATAATTTAGTCAATAAAACATACAATCAATCAAAATATAATAAAAAAAAATCAATTAATTCAATACCAAATTTCCATACCAAAATAATATTATTTTGTAATTATCACTTAATATCTCAAATCATTAAATATTAAAATCTAAATAAATGAAAAAAATAAAAATATGATTAATCAAGACATTTGAAAGGAATCTTATCCCAAAAAAAAGCACCAAATTCTCTATAATAGAAAAGGAAAAAAAAATTAAAAATTTAATTGGGCTAAGAGAACTATGTGGGCCCCTACCCAATAAACAGTCCATTTATATTCTGTGGGCTACCCTATAATAAAATTTGCCACACACGTACAAAAAAAAAAAAGATAGAAAGAAGTTCACACGTGGGAAAAGAAAAAAGGCGTGTTTGTGTGTGGGCTTTGTGGTCCGTTTGGAGAAAGATAAAAATGAAAAAACAATAATAAAAAGAATGGACCTTAGAAATAGAACCGAGTCCAAGAAATCAAATGCCCTATTATTTTCCAATTTTTATGCAATCTCTCTTATCTCTTATCTCTTTACCAAACAAAGTCCTAATCGACTTTTCATTGTCAGGTCCAATTAGCTTGTCGGGTTGGTTTGTTAGTTTCGAAATCCAAAGCCCAATTCTCTCTTCTCCTGCAGAAAACCCTAGATCTTACAGAGGCCTCGGAGCTCGGCCTCCGAGCTTCTTATACGTACGGAGATTGCGTCGTTTTCTTCTCGCAACTGGTAAAAAAAACCCTAACCCTAACTCTAATTTCTATTTTCTTCTCTCTTCTCGATTCGAAGTTGAATTGAAATTGAATCTCTGTCGTTTGATTGATGATTACTGTGATTAATTTGAATTAGATTAGATTTTGAATTCGAGTCTAAGTCGAGTTTGTTGGTTTAAGAGTTTTATTTGATCTGGGCATCTGGGCTTTTGATTTGTTTATGTTATTGTTTTTAACCAATTTCTTATTGTAATTGCTTGTTTGTTTGGTTTACCAGAGTGCTAGTTTTGATCTTTGGGTTTTCGTCGATCTGGGCTTGTTTTTGTTTTTCCTACCTTGTTTTCGTGAATTCTGAAAGCCCAAACGGTGATTGAATTAGAACCATAGATCCGTTTTCTCCGTTGACCCGTTTTAGCCCGACTCTACAAGTGGAATACCAATTTTGACCCTGTCCCTGTCCCTGACCCATCTATCTGGGTCTTTAAACAACCTGTTCATCTCATATCCCCTTACAGGCCCATATTATTCGGTAGTTTAAAGGGTGGTTGAGTATGGGTTTGGTGGGCCATCATACTGGGCCCAGCACTCTTATAATCTGTTGTATACTGTGTCAAGCTCTGTCTTTGGATTATTTATTTGCGTTCGTTTGCTGATGGTATCTACATTCTACAGTTCATTTGGCTCATGTTATAAAGCTAGGGGCTTTCTAGTTTAATTGGACTTGTGGGGTATGCTTGAATTCTTGCTTCTTTAGCTTAGCGTAATACATTTTATTTGGTGGATTGGTTAAATGTTGATGGGTGGTTTCTTTATACTAATGCCATTATTTTGTATCCATTAGTTTGTGTATCAATTTTATCAGAAGCCAGTGTAACGCTTATACCATTTTTAAGACTACTAAAATATTTATGCCTGCTGTTTAGCTTTCAAATGATTTACAAGATTTAGAAAAAATATATGCTGAAAATTTTCTTCACAGACGTGCTTTGGTAAAAGTTTTTGTATAGGTTTCTAAATCTTAATTCATAGTGGATTTTTTAAATGAATTCAAAGGGTGCCATAAGAATTTTGCATTATATAATTTATGATGGGGAAACATCTTGAAGTATGTTTAGGTTGTAAGGGAATGAAATGAAATTGAGTTAGGATTCAGGTCTGGATCTTTGCCCCTACAAGACAATTGTGGGTTTTAAGTTAATGTGCAATTATGGTTTAACACCTATTTTCTGCCTAGTTTGGCTTCCAGTTGCTTGTTGAATTGCTTGCAGATCATTGGGAAATGGTTATAAATACCAAGTAGCTGGCCTAGTTGACCTTCTTCTTCTTCTCTGTCTTTTTGTTTCTGTTGGTTGACTCTCTTTGATTGTTCTGACCAATTGGCTTTTTTTTGGCTCGTTGATTGAAAATAGATTGCACTTAATTGTTTCAGTTTTGAAGTTTTTATAGTCCAAACACGTATATAAAACTTAGAATTCAATACTTGGCACTTTCATATAGTTCCATAATTGATTTTTGTGTTATTATTAGATTTTTGTGTTATGCGTGGATGATGTGAGGTTTTAAGTCTTCAAATAGTCTCAAAACCCTAATGTTATTTCATATGTCAGAGTCAGAATTTAGTAATGCAGGTGGGTTTGTCAATGATGGTAAAAATTATTCATATTTATAATTTTTACCATCATCTTTTTGGTTCATGTTGTGTTGACCATTATCTTGTTATGTTAGGTTGAAATGTGCGGAGACATTTTTTTTAATTCCTAGATATGCCTTTGCTTGTTACCTACATTTGGATTTATTTTCTAAGTACTAGTTTTCTGCTTTTAATCATAGTTTGTTTTTTTTTGGTAATTTGTTTTATCATCCAATTGTTCTGAAGTGCCAAATTTATCCCCACATGTGTTCTTTCACTATGCTTTCCACCTTGCAATAAGTTATGTACTGTGACGGGAGGATAAATTGTGAAAGATAATGGTAATATGTTGTGACATTCAATGATACTATCTCAAATATTAAGGAAGTAACATTATTATTTTTGGTCTTCTGTTGCGTCAAGTGGTCATCTTCATGCATGATAAATGTATGCCATTTGTTATTTGGGTTATTAACTGTTTAATTCAACTGTTTATGCTTTTGTCAAACCATATTCTCATATCGCTTTGAAAATTGTTTTGCTGGATGAAGTAGGTATTCACTTTTTGAGCCAAGATGGAAACACCTGAAGAGAACAATGCACTGGTTGTTGCAGAACCTCAGCCTAACAAACGGAGGAAAAAGAAGTCTATAGTGTGGGAGCACTTTACCATAGAAACTGTAAGTGCTGGATGTAGAAGGGCATGCTGTAAGCAGTGCAAGCAAAGTTTTGCATATAGCACGGGTTCCAAAGTAGCTGGTACCAGCCATCTCAAGCGTCACATTGCCAAGGGAACCTGCCCAGCACTACTACGTAATCAGGGGAATCAATTAGCACCGTATACCCCAGGGAGTGGAAATGGCACTGCAACTGAAACACCGAAACGTCGCTACCGATCCCCTAGCTCACCCTACATTCCATTTGATGCAGATCGTTGCCGCCATGAAATTGCTAGGATGATCATCATGCATGACTACCCACTGCACATGGTTGAACATAGTGGTTTTGTAACTTTTGTTCAAAACCTTCAGCCCCGGTTTGGCATGGTGAGCTTCAATACTGTCCAAGGGGATTGTGTTGCAACTTACTTGAGGGAAAAGCAGAATGTTATGAAGTTCATTGAGGGAATGCCTGGACGTGTTTGCCTTACGTTGGACGTGTGGACTTCAAGTCAAAGTTTAGGTTATTTTTTTGTAACTGGACACTTCATTGATAGCGATTGGAAGCCACATAGGCGGATTCTCAATGTTGTGATGGAACCATATCCAGATTCAGATTCTGCTATCAGCCATGCTGTTGCTTGTTGCCTATCTGATTGGAGTTTGGAGGGCAAGCTATTTTCTGTCACTTACAATCATCCAGTGGCTGAACCTGGGCTTGAGAATCTTAGATCCCTGCTTTGCATAAAAAATCCCCTTATTCTCAACGGACAATTTTTGATTGGCAACTGCATTGCACGTACTATAAGCAGCATTGCAAAGGATGTGTTGTGGGCTGGACAGGAGATTGTCAAGAAAATCCGAGACAGTGTAAAGTATGTGAAGACTTCAGAATCCCATGAGGAAAAGTTTGTCGAACTTAAGCAACAACTTCAGGTCCCCAGTGAAAAAAGCCTCTCCCTTGACGACCAATCTCAATGGAATACAACATATCAAATGCTGGTGGCTGCATCAGAGCTAAAAGAAGTATTTTCATGCTTGGATACTTCTGAACCTGATTACAAAGAGGCTCCATCCATGGAACACTGGAGGCAGGTTGAAACTATTTGTGCTTATTTGAGACCTCTCTATGATGCAGCCAACATCCTTACCTCCACGGTTGCCCCAACTGCAATTACATTCTTTCATGAAGTATGGAAGATCCAGACTGATCTTGCGCGAGTTGCAAGTGAGGATCCCTTCATTAGCAGTATTACCAAAGCCATGCAAGAAAAAATGAGCAAATATTGGAAGGATTGCAGCCTAGTTTTGGCAGTTGCAGTAGTCATGGATCCCCGCTTTAAAATGAAGCTTGTTGAGTTTAGTTTTTCCAAAATCTGTGGTGAAGATGCACCGGCATATATCAAAATTGTTGATGATGGGATCCACGAGCTCTTTCTTGAATATGTGGCCCTTCCTTTGCCTCTAACTCCCACTTATGCTGAAGAAGGAAATTCTGAGAACAGCATGAGGACAGAGGACCACCAGGGAACTCTTTTATCAGACAATGGGCTTACAGATTTTGATGTCTACATCATGGAGACTACTAGCCAGCAGATGAAGTCAGAGCTGGATCAGTATTTGGAAGAGTCTTTATTGCCTCGTGTGCAAGAGTTTGATGTGTTAAGTTGGTGGAAACTGAACAAGCTGAAATATCCAACGCTTTCGAAGATGGCTCGTGATATTTTAACCATTCCAGTATCCAGTGCTGCTTCTGACTCGATATTTGATACTGTGACCAAAGAGCTGGATCATTACCGGAGTTCCTTGCGACCAGAGACTGTGGAAGCACTTGTTTGTGCTAAGGATTGGCTTCAGTATGGAACTGCCGAAATTTCAAATGCACTTGTGAAAATGGAGTTTTAGATTTAGGGTTTGCTTGTCACAGTATCATGTGTACGAATGTAGATTTAGTTCTATAATTGAGCATTAGGTGACCTCCTGTCCTGTACCATTGGAAAGAATTGTTTGGATGCTTGGGAAATTGTAATTGAAATTCCAGGGTCGCTTTTATTATCAAAATGATGAATCTTCTGTTCGTTTTTACAAAAATATGCAGAGATGCACCCTGCGATGGCCTATGAGCAGGGTTTATAAAGCTTGAATTACTCAAGTTTGGGGCCTTTTATTTAATTGTCATCTATCCGACTCTTCTTTGTAATGCTTGGCTTATCGGTAGCACCCATAACCTAAGGGAATGTAATAATTAGATGCCCATTTTGAAGCCTGAACCGCCCAGTTGAGTTCTGCCTATTGTTTGCCTGTTCGGGCCCAAATACTGAAACACCTTCTATTTTTGGTTTGGGATTTTTACATAAACACCTCAAAAGATAAAATTTTTTCACGTCTTTTTTTTTTTTTTTTTTTTTTTTTTTAAATACACTTATGAAATCTTTTATTTTAAAAATGATCCGCTTTTAAAAGTATATCACAAATTAATATATCATAAGTTTATAAAAAAATAAGTATTTTTGAAAACTTAAAAAAACAAAAGGGTATTTAAAAAAAATGTATTTAATGTAATTTCATTTTTTGGTTTTTCTTGTCTATGGTTATGAACTCCAGTAAATAACTTGGTGTTGCAATATTTGGTCTAAATCACTAATTTTGATCAACCTATAGTGCAGTCTTTATTAAATGGTTATATTCTAATTTGTGATATGGATTCTTTAATTAATTTACTAAATATAAAATATAACCATTTTTTTTTTTGAACTGAAAAAATAACTCTAATTTGGTTTGATTGGTTTCTATACACAAATAATCTGGTTTGTTTAAAAAAAAATACATCAAATCAAAATATTTGGTTTAGTTTGAAAATTATTCTAAACTAGCATCAAACCATTTTTAATTATATTTATCTATTTTATTTCAAAAAATATATATATATTTATCTATTTTATTTTTTTTGTAAAATTTAATATTGCGCACCCTAAAAATATAAACCCAACCGGAGAAAAACGACCGGACATTTAGAAAACGACAGGGAATGCTTAACATTATAAATATAGGGAAAACTTTTCCTAGTCGTTTGCATAAACGACAAATTTATTTTCCACGACCTGCACTTGTAGTAGTATTAAAGAAAAAACTGGCGGTTTTTGTTCAATAGAAATTCCCAAAAACTCTTTCCCTCAAAGCCTCCGTTCATTAATTCGTAGCCACCGGTGATCTCCGATCAGCGGATAAGTAAATCCGAATCACTCGGGACTAAAACCTCATAGACTCACCTGCTTTAACTTGTTTCCGATTACGAAAAAATCTCCATCGCCACCACTGCTGTCTGCGGCGATGAGTCTGTCCCCGTTCAAGCAGGACATCGATGAACTTATAAATGAGTTTGTTAAGGTAACTATTGCTTTGCTTTGCCTCTTTTATTTTTTTTTAATAATTTAAATTTGAACTAACAATTGTCGAGTTTTTGGTAATTGCAGGGTGAATCAACAAGTTTGGGTGATATGAAGAAATTGTGGATCTCTAAGAAGTTTTCTTTTATATTTGATGCTATTCCTTCTCAAAATTTAGCAATTTTTATGCAATCATTGTATGCTCATACAATTGGTAATCTTTTTTTTTCCCCTCTTTGATTTTCTTGTTTTGATTTTAGGTTCATTATATTTTAGGGAATTATTGTTTGTGGGATTGTGGCAATTGTGATTTTGATGAACATGCAAGTTCTGTGATTCTTCTTATTTTGGTTATTACTAAGGGTTTTTTTTTTAATTTGTCAATTAATGAAATTAGAAATTAAACACATATTTGTCAATTAACTAGAGTGAATTGAGATAATAATCTTCATAAATCTATTTGGTACATTTTTTTTAAAATTTATTTTTTAATGTTGGTTGTTGGAAGTTATCAATCTACATTATCTTTATTTTTCATTTATGCATTGCAACCTGATTTGTAATGATGTGCAGGTTACATGATCAGCAATGCTTCTTTGTCTGAAAGACTAGGTGGGCTATATTGCCTTTACTGCCTATACGAGACTCAACCATTCAAGCCTCCTTTTAAAATCTATCTCTCTCTTGGTATGTTTTTAGTTACTTCATGAAACTTATCAATTGAATTGAATTTCTCATTTTAAGAGATTTGTAACTCATTTTTAAGTTTGTTAGTTGTTTAAGCCAAATGATTTAAGTAATGATTATAGTGGCATGGTTTGCTAAAAATTGTTCTTTTTTTTTCTTTTTTTTCCTTTTTTCCTTATTCATCTCATCTTACTTCCACTATCTAATTTGACAGGAGAACTAAAGAAACTTAAGAAACTTGTTGTTGATGCAAAAGAGCAGGGTATAAAACTGGTACCCACTTTGGTCAATAGAATGCTGGAGAAGAACATGTTTCTCTTTGGGCTTGTAGACTTAAATGTAGGCTCTGTTACTCAGACAGTGAACCAACTAACAGAGTTGCAGAATGCCCGAGTGCAACTTGCTTATAAGAAGTATGATATATGATTTTAATTTGTACTCTGGCTTGCACATATTAATCATGATTGCAAGTATGTCTGCATCTTCTTATTGTTCTACTCCTTTCCTCTTGACAGGTTATTTGCTGATACTCGCATTGAACAGTTCCTCCACTTGGACATGGTAAGTTACATATGCCCTCATGGTGTCAATATATAAAACATGAATTCTGTGGCTCTCCTATAGTAAACACTTAAATGAACAGTCCAACTGCATGCACTGCTATTTGGAATAATGTGTTATGATATATGTAATCAAGAGTCAACTCAACATAGATTCCTCTTGTGTTTAATCCAGGATGTTGCCTTGCATTATATATTCCAGTTCTCAATCAAATTTTAACATTCCACTTATTCTACTTATTGGTGTGCATATTTATTTTCCCTTTTTGAGATACTTCCAGACACTAAATCTCGGCTGCTTATGGTTCAAGTCTTGCAAAACAATCAATCCAGTCAACAGCTCTATAAACTGGTTGGGTAAAAAATACTGGTAACCAAATACATACAGCAAACAGCAAGAATGGAGAGATTTTTGTTCAGGTTCCAATAGATCAAGAATATAATACCATGCATATTTTTAAGTGTTCTTCTTTTTCATATATTCAGCCTGTTGATATAATGATTTTATTATTCCCTGTGAATACCGTGATTTTCTTGTTGTTGTTTAAGTTTGAATAAGTATGTGTAGTGAACTGTATCTCATTTCCTTTCTTATTCTCACATATATCAGGGAATGGAATTTGATTTCAATACACTCAAGAAAATGTCAACAGAATATTCAGAGGCCAAGAAGCAAGCCATCCAAGGTACATTTGTTGTTTTTCTTGAAACAACAAACCACCTCCCCCCCCCCCCCCCCTTCCTCTCAACACCACCATTCTAGCAGTTATGAGATTGTTGTGTATGTTTCTGACTAGAAAAGTTACTAATTATTGCACATTTCTAAATTTATGTACCCTTAGAAAATGCTCATGTAAGCTTTCAGATAGAGAATTTTTCTATTCTACTCTTGTAAGTGAAATTGTAAATTTGTCCCTTCCTGGGTTGCTGTGACAGTTTTCTCTGATTTTACTTGACCAAATGCTCTGGGAGACTGAGGCTTGAAATTATCCCTGAACTTATTCAATGTATTTATGTTCTATGCATGTAATTGACTAAATTTTTGCAAAAGTTAAAATTATCCTTTACACAGCTTAAGCATTTTTTCAAATTATGTGTCATTCATCAATTGTGTGTGCATGAGTGGTTATTCAGTATTTTTTTTTCCTGCAACCTGTCGCTTTGACTTTGCCTGCCTTTTTGAATACCAAATGTTTTCCCTTATTTTTCTTATTCTGCAAAATTTCTTTTGCCACAAACTACAAATTTTTTACTTCTCTTGGATTAACCTCCCCTTTATTTCTTTTTAAAACTTTCTCAAATATGTAATCAATTATTTATTTTTGCATTTCTCCTTAATTTGTTTTGAAAGAGGCCAGCAAGGTGGTAGATGTTCAAAACATACAGCACATATCATATGATAAGGAATTGATTGGAGATGTAGTGGAGAACATCACAGGGAACTGGGATGCCCAAAGAGAAGTGTTTTATCAGCAAACAGGATTGAACAGGCATCCCACTCGAGAACAAGATCAACAACATCAAAAGCAAGATGAGTATGATGATTATGATGATGATAACGAAGAATTTGGGCGTCAACTGGAGCTGCAACTAGTTGAAGAAGAGCCACAACAACAGAAGGAAGAGGATGAAGAATTCAGTTATCAACCGGATTTGCAATTCTTGGGGGACCAGGAACAAGAGCAAGATGATTAGGAATTTAGTCATGAAAACAAGGGCAACTAGGTTCGTCATCGTTGCAGATGGGAATTTTTGCTGTGTTTTGCTGGTAGAAGTGCTGCAGTTTACTTATCAAGACCAACATACGTTCTGATTTGGATATTTATGGTAGAATTCTGATAGGCCTTGGATGTAATCAAGTTATGGAAGGAAGCTAATCCTTTTTTTGATAGGTATATCATGAGTTTGTATCACTCATTTGTAAATATTAAAAAGGATGTCTAGAAGGAAAAAAAGAAGTTTGAAGAATGCAATAGTGGGACAAATGTGTATAACTAATAGAATTCAATTCTCTCAATTAAAAAACATGTTAAAGTAAAAAAAATTTGTAAGAATTCAATTCATTTAATAAAGTATATTATTAAAAATCTAAAATGAACATAATAGAATTCGAATGAATTTTATTACTTTAAAATTTTATTACTTTAAAATTTATTCTAAATATATGAATTTTATATTAATTAAATTAAATTTTTACACACGAATTATTCCAAACGTGCCTTAAGGCTTTTGTACCACCCTTATGCTTTAGAATTTTATAGTGCTTGGTCATTTTTTTTTGGGTCTTCAGCGCTCCAGCTAAGCAGATGCTTAGGAGACTGGTTTGGAGGAAAGAAGGTGAAAAATGGTATTCAGTCGTTTCCTTTCATTATGTAATTCGGGTCTTGACACATTCTATGAAAGGATTTACCAGTCTTTTGGAGTTTTCAGAGTCCTGTCACTTTCCCTTCCTATGCCAAAAGAAGAAGATGCTTTCCTACTCTATCCTCCACATTTTGTTTTGACGATTGAATGATTATTGAATTTAATTCCACTAATATTCAAAATTTGGCCTTTTGACCCTAGAATGATAATCTAGTTTGTAGGATATATTCAAAGTGGTTTTAGCTTTTTTCTACCATGTTCTTGTTTATATTTGATCAAGCAAACTAGTCATGAAATGCATTATAAAATAGGCATAGTCATTAGTCACAATTTAAACAAAAATATGTAAATTATACTTATAACAAGTCGATTAAAGAGACTTTATTAGATTTTTCCCCACCAATAATACATTACATCATTACAGGAACTCCTAAACCAAAAGAAAAGGGAAAAATAGTAAATTCCTTCCATGATAATCCCCCTACATACAGCCCTTTATCTATTCTATCCTAACAAAAATTCATCTACAACTCAACCTCAACAGCATGAAGCTTACCCTCCTCAGACAAGCTATCTAAGCTAAAAGTAACCAATCCTGTAGACGAATCATACACAAAATCAACCACATTAGAATCCACAATGCACCTTCTTGGTTTAGCAGATGAATAAGCACCAAACTTGCCACACCCTTTAACTTCCATATAAACTTTCCCTACCAATTCACTGCTGCAATTCTCCACACTCTCATCACTCACACCACTGTTTTCACCCTTATATTCCTTGTCAAGTTCTGAAAGTTTAGGACCTCGTTTCACTTCATGCTTAAGTCCCTCAATCGCTCCACCAGCATTGTACATGGCGATGAGTCCAAAAGGTGCGAAGCTGAACCCAGGTGCTAAAACCTTGATGGGTGTGACAGTGAAGATGTCATGCTCAAGGACTTTGAGTGACACTGGCAAGGATGCATTATAAGGAAGAGTAGTGAGTTCACCAGTCTGGTGGCAATAGACAGAACAGTCACCGTTCCAATCAGAATCTCTGGCTGCTTCAGCAATGAGATGGACATCACGACCCTTAATGGCTCCTGTTAATGCCTCAGATTTAGTTTCATGAAATGTGTTCTTTCTTTCAACAATGTTCCAGGCTGCTCCTTGGCAATTGTAGACTCCTAAAACTCCAGTGTATTTATTCATGTTCCATATCTTCAACAAGCTGCAAATTAACCAAACATAAATTTAGTCAAGAAAAATGCATTGATTTTAACTTAAATCCCATTAAAAAGGAAGAGGTATATCTCACCTAGTCCCATCACGAGAAGGGTCAGCGAACAAACAATCACGAGTAGGCCTGCCGGGCAATCGAGCTCGAAGAATAGACCCATCAGGCAGAACCAGCTTCTTCAGTATATTAAAGTCATGCTTCCCAGGCTCATCACTAATCATAAAAAATATAACAATATTCATAACATTTAGCAACATAAAGAAAACAAGGTACATTGGGAAATCCAAAAGCTCATAATTTTCTGCACTCATTACTGAATTATTAGCCTAATAGTAATAAATAAAAAAGTGAATTGGTAAAATATTAATTTTTTCTGAATTACTAGTCTAATAACAACAACAGAACAAAAAAAGTGAATTGATAAAATGTTAATTAATTACCTAACATAGACAGGGCCACCACTGATAGCTCTAGCAGAAGCATGATATTCAGCAGCTGAATGGAGAGAGTGAAACATATCCCAATCAGGCTGCATAAATTCTCCTAGAAAAACACTGTTATACGAAACTGCTGCAATATGAATAGTATGCGAAACTGGATCTCTTGGGAAAAAATCATCTGATGCTCTCACTACTGCCGTTTGTTTCGAACTGTTCCAAACACCCACATTACATCAGATAAAACCCCCAAAAAATTAAAAATAAATAATAAATAATAAACAGAAACTCACCAGTACAATGCATCAGTATTATGGCTCATGCAAGCAATGCATCCATTATCAGGAAAATTCCTAGCCACAGATGCATCAAGAGCTTGATGATATTGTCTAGTCAACTCTACTCTTCCTCCTAATCCACCACCAAGTGTTTCCAATATACACTGCACGTCCACCTTAACTCCATCTACACCCGCAGACGCCAGATAACTATGCAACTCATTATAAAATTTATATACACTCTTTGGATTTATTAATCCCAATCCCTGCACCGCCAATATATCTGTTTTCCATGTCGGATCATTCTCCACCACCGTCTTTGACACCGCCGGAAACTTCATCAACGACTCATATTGCTCCATCTCCTTCACTCCGGGTCGGACCCCACCCCAATATCCAGTAATTGCATGCCATACATATACGTATTTCAATCCGTATTTCTCTTTCGCTATATTAACTATATTCTTAATCCCCACCGATGGATCTTCTTTGTTTTGGAATTTCGAATTTTCTTTGATTCCAGTTAACCTAAGCAACGGCTGCTGATCGTTTGTTTCTTCCGGTGAATCACCACCGACTGATTGCCACCCATCATCTATGATCACGAATTTTGGAGGGGTCCCACCAGCGGCTAAGCTCTTTAACCCAGATTCCACTCCTTCCTGAGTTACTTCCTGGTAAAACGCATCCCAAGTGCACCATCCAAAATAGTCTATGAGTCCAGGCAATTTTTTCTCGTGCCGTTGACGGAACGTTTTTAAATGTGATTTAACGGCTCTTATAGCTTCACTAATCGTACCAAACGGATCTGTACCGGCGTGAATGAACAAAGAGTGAGTAAACGACGACGCTTTAGTCTCTGCATCACCGCTTTCCAAACAAAGCTCGAGCTCATCGTTAATGTTTCCTTGTAAACAAGCTCTAAAAGATCCTTCAATCAAAGGAAGAAAAACTGTGTAAATGATCTGATTCTCTTCATTTCCATCGTCCGATTCGAGATGGGACCCATCCTTTGTCTCTACTAGTAAAAATTGTGTTTCTAGAGGAATATCTCTCCCGTGATCTCCCATTTTCTGGGCCATCCAGAATAGCTTGAACCGGAAACAAGCCATGAACCGGACATCACGTAAAGTTCCCAAAGGCACCACATGCCGGTTTTTTTCTTCCTCAAAAACCGCTCCTACAAATACACCCTCCACCGGACCGGAGGAAGAACCAGAAGTTGCTATCACATTGTCCGGTACTCCGCTTACGATAGTGCGATCTTTAACAATTAGTTTCCGGTCCGAGATCCGAACCGCCGGTTTGATCGTCATTGTGTGTAATTGATTTTCTTCCTCCTTGGACTTCTCTTCCTTTCCAAGAGGTGTTATTAGGTTATTTCTCTGCAATTAAAAATACAAAAAATTAAATATACAAAATGTGAATTACTAATACTGAGTAATTAATAACTCAAAAGAGCTAATT
>CATKHJ011261997.1:0-22500 GCA_949750685.1 Vernicia montana | reverse complement strand
AATATTTTACTTTCAAAAGTATATCAAATATATATAATAAAACATAAGTATAAAAAAAAATTAAAAAAAACAAAAGAGTATTTGTAGAAAAAAAATATATATATTTTGTGTAATTTGCTCGACTTATAATACTTATTTTAAAAATTGAAACAAATTGGAATTGTGGATGACTGGACCAATTCTTCATCCACAACACAGGCTTGGAGGCCCGCAAACTCTCATCACCATGTGTCAGGTGAACTTCACTAATCCCTCCATTAGACTCCATGCCTAACGTTGCAACCGCTTCTTTTTTTTTTCGCCAAAGACGTTGCAACCGCTTTATTTATTTATTTTTATTTTCTTTAATTTAATACCAATTTGAATTCACAATCTTATAGATTTAGGAACTACTCAAATATAAGTGTTTTCTATGATTACTTTATTTTTAGTAAAGTAAATTTACTTTATTTTATTAACCATTACAAAAAAAATGGCAATTTTACGAAAAATCACAATCTTTTTATATTTTTTTCGTAAATTAAATTATTTTTTCGTAATTTTTATTGATTATGAAAAAAATTTTAATTTTATGAAAATATAACTTATTTTGTGTAAAAAAATATATCATAAATTAACAAAAAAATAATAATAATTTCGTAATTACGAAAAAAATAGTTCTCTTACGAAAAAATCACAATTTTTTTATATTTTTTCGTAATTTTTCTTAATTGTGAAAAAAATTTAATTTTATAAAAATATAATTAATTTTATGCAAAATAATAACTTTAAAAATAAATTTCTATATTAACAAAAAAAAAAAATTCATTAATTTCATAAAATTAATTTCATTCATTTTGTAAAGTTAATTAATGAAATTATTCTATTAATTTCATAAAATAAATTAATGAAATTATTTCGTTAATTTCGTAAAGTTAATTATCAAAATTATTTTTCTACTTCATTTCGTTAATTTCATAAAATTAATTTCGTAAAATTAATTAATAAAATTATTTTTTTATTAATTTAATAATTTTTTCGTAAAGTTATTATTTTATACAAAATAAGTCATATTTTTATAAATTAACAATTCATTGATGCTGAAGTATTGAATTACATAATAGAAAATAACTTTTTTTCTTTTTAATACTATATTAATTACAAGTTAATTGAAATGATGAAAATTTCCATCATAGATTCATAGTAAACATTTTAATTAAATGAATGAAAAACTTTTACTAAAATCTTTGGCAAAAAAAAAAAAAAAAACCTTTTACTAAAATAGTGGGTGAAAGAATTTAAATCAAAATCTTGGTGGTTTGTATTTTTTAAAATGAGTGGGATGTTAGAGCAATATACTTAGAAGTCGGAAGTTTTCTTTTTCTTTTGAAATATATATACATACACAAACATATATAGAGACAGAAAATAAATATAAAAAAAAAACACGTACACACAGGATTGGAACTTGGAAGTCTTCTTCGTGGGACTGATTGCAATTTATGGTTATTACATGGCCCAACTCCAAGCTTCATGGGTCCTTATTGAGAAATACAAATAAATGCCTTTTTGTTCGTCAGTAGGCCATATTAGAATTAGAAATTTAAATCCCATGTAGTCATGTTAAGTATGACCAAGTTGGATCCACAAAATCATTTAAATTAATTAATCAATCAATCTCTGTAACACGTTATTATAATGCTACAGAGATTATAATAACGAATTGAACGGATTGAACCTTTTTGACAATTGAATAATATCATGCAACATTGGCAATTGTAGTATGTTATTATAATGCTACAAGGATTATAGTAACTTTCAAGTAGAAACTATTGCCAATTGTCAATGGCTGCTAATTAAGCTAGACACCATGATCAACCTTTTTGCCCATTAAATAAATATTTCAACATTGAACTTTTAGCTTAATAAATTTTTAAAATAACTATTAGCTTAGTTAAATAATATTTTCATTATACCAATTAAGTATGATTTGATTAATTTTTTCATTCATTTTAAGGGTGTGGATAATAAAAAATATAAGATTCAAAATATAATCTCTTAAATCATGAAAGTTATCACAAATTTAATGAAAGTTATTAAAGGAAAGAATTACCCTATTATGTAATACAATATGTTATGTCAATTTATTAAACTTATGATAAAAAAGAAATATTTTCAATATAGTTTTAAATTATATACTATGCTTGATAATTACTAATCATTAGACTTATTATGAATCTCAATATTTAAGAAAAATCACGAATTGAGCGAATTGAACCTTTAAAAAATATAATATTTCCAAACTCAGAACTAATCATAAACATGTCAATAATAGCAAGAGAAAATGAATTCTCATAATTTGATTCTGCTTGATAATTTTTAGGGGTTTTTATACAAACACTCTAAAAAGATAAAATATTTTCATATATATCTTTTATTTTTTTTTTCTTTCAAAAATACACTTATTAAATTTTATATTTCAAAAAATCTTACTTTTAAAGGTATATTATAAATATATCAAAAATATATCATAAGTATATATAAAAAAAGACATTTTTAAAAATTTAAAAAGACAAAAAAATATTTAAAAAAAATTAAAAAATTAAATTTAATGTAATTTCTTCTAATTTTTCTTATAGCTGGGCTGAACTCCTCAATTCTGGGCCTTTAGTGCCCACTCTACCAACCGAAGGGACTCCAAAGCTTGACTGGGTCATAACTCATAAAGCAAATTTACATTTGACAACACTAATGTTTTGTTGTGACAAAGGCAGCCAATTATAAGATGATTATTACTTTTCTTCTCATTTTTTTTATTATTCATTTTTAATTAATTTTCATGCTGTTTTGGACCTATATTTTGTTTTTTTTTTTTGTCAAATTTGGACCTATATTTTTTTGCCAAATGAGATGTAATATATATTGACAAGTATTTATTATTATTTTTAATCTTATCATATGAATTAGTTGTCAGAAGTTGAATTAATTAAAAAAAAAAAAAAACTTGATAAAATAATTTTCTTTATACAAGCAATCAAATCAAGTTTGATTTTTCTAATCTTAGGTAAACACAATATATCACGTGACAAATACTTTTTTTTTTTTTTTTTTTGTTAATTATATATAATTTTAAAAATAATAATAAAAGAAACACATGGTAATTATTTATGTTATTATTATTTTTATGAATATTTTATGCAAAATAAAATTAAGAAAAAACAAACAGACAAACAAATAAAGGTCAATTAGATTTATTGGGCATATGTACTAGAAATTAAAGGTTTTTGTCTGTTATGCTATTTAGAATATTGATTAAATATAGTATATAATTATATGAGGAGTACAATCTCTATAGATTTAACTTTGAATTATGAATTGTATGATTTTTTATTTTATTTTAATTTCTATTGAGATTTTATTTCAAAAAATATTTCAGCTTTTTTTTTTTTATAAAACTAACAAAAAAAAAAAAAGTCTCAACTTTTAAAACCTATAATAATATAAATAAAGTTCATTACTCGACATAATTATATTTGTTTTGAAGGCATATTTATTATGACGCTTGATTTGGTATTGTGTTCTCAACGGAGTTGGGTGTCTCCGGTAACTGCTTTGTGGTGGCGGATATGCTACCGTGGAGGTCTTGGTGGTCAATAATAGGTGGCACCAGTGGTGGATCTCTTGGGTGTGGGAGTTACAATTGCCTTTTCAAAATTTTTAAAAATTCTTAATATGTATTGAAAAATTATATACATTTTTAAAAATATAAATTTTATCTCCAAATATTTAAAAACAAAAAAAATTATACGTTGTCCTTCAAAATTAAAAGATTATATTTGCCACTAGGTGGCACCATTGCAATGACCCTGGAAAAATGTTGAATGCTAAAAGGGGTAATTCATGAAATATACTCTCCCAATTTCTTTTTATTTGTCATTTTTTATTGTTTTATAAAAATTAAAAAATAATTAATTGCTTTAAATTTTAAGAATAAGATGATTAAATTACTCTTATTGATTATAGAGTGATGGATAATATGTGCATTAATTATAAATTAGATGATAAGGATAAAATTAAAAAAAAAATTAAAATCTTATTAGTTTTTTAAAGTGACATATATTTTGAATTTTTTTTTTAAAAAACGACAGATAAAAAGGAATGGAGAGAATATAATATAACCTTGAAAAACTGAGCACTGTAAATTAGAACACTTACAGCATTTCCGATAAGCTATTTATATGCTCTAAATTATTTATAATAAAGAGTCAATACAATAATATAATATTCTAATAAATTTTTTATTATTTAAATTTAAAATAAAAAAATAAATTTGGCCCTCTATATCTAGAGAGCTAATTTCACTATTTATTTTAAATTTTATATATGTAATTTATTAATTTTCTCATGAAATAAAAAAAAAGAAAATATTGAAAAAATAAAAATGAGGGAAAAAAAATCATTAATGATTTATGGAAAAATGTAAATTGAAAATTAAAAATTTAAATAGTCTATTAAACTTTAAAAAAATTTATGCTCTTCATTTTATAAAATTGATTAAAATGCTATTTATTTATATAAAAGATATTTTTTTAAAATAACTATAACATTGGAAATGCACTTAGATAGTATTTGATAAATTTGAGAATTAAGTGTTAAATAATTTAAGTTATATAATTTTTAAGTTGTAAAAATATTTAAAATTTTAATTACTTTATTATATTAAGTGTAAATTTTAAGTTATAAATTTTAACTTAATTTAATTAAAATTTTAAAAATAATTCGATACAGTTCTTATTTTTTAATATGAGTTAAATCAAAATAAAGTTTTAGTACAATCGACCTTGCTCCTAATAATTTTAATATTTTCGATTATTGTCCTTAGTTCTACTCCCAAACACGGGATATCTGTCAACTTTTGAAATATTGATTTAACTTCTCATTTTTAGGCCTTTGGAAGATTCAATAAAGGTGGTTGTCCATTTTAAATTTTGATTTTTAATTAAAGAGATTGTTGTGTGAAGGAGTAAAGGGAAGTTAAAAAGGGAATTTAGATAATGGGATTAGTTATTATGTCACCATTGCTCATTAGTCATGTTAAATTTACTTTTAAAATCCATGAAAATGGCAGTGGTTGAAGTAGATGAAATTTTATTGGTATTATATATTATATTACCTCCATTTTTTTATCTGTTTTTTTTTATTATTTTATAAAAATTAATATATAAATAATTTTATTAAATTTTAAGAATAAAATAATTAAATTATCCTCATTAATTATAAAGTAATAGATAATATGTACATTAATTATAGAGCAGATGATAAGAATAAAATTGAAAAAAAATAATATATTTTTTTTATTTTTCTAAAGTGATAAATATTTAAAAAAAAAAATTATTTAAAAAAAGTCAGATAAAAATGAATGAAAAGAGTGATAGTAAGATACTATTATGGATTATTTTTATTATATTAAATTTATTTTTTTATATACATTCTCAAAAATAGAAAATTTAAAATTTTTATTCTGACTAAAAATAAATTATTTACATTAACATTAAAAAGTTAATAAATAAAATTTAATAAGAGTAAATCAATTTAATAATCGAGTTAGTTCATAGAGTTTATTATATATTATTTTGATAATTAGAAAATAAATAGTGAAGAGAGGGATATTTTTATTTTTTTATAAGTTATTATAATTAACTTTTACAAATATTTATAAAATTGAAAATCTAAGGGTTATTTATTTTTTCTTTTTTTCTTAGTAAATAAATGAAAATTGAATATGAGTTTATTATACAGATAATATATACACTTAGAATTAGATTATATTTTAATGTGCAAAAAAATTATTCTTAATATGTAACTATTAACAGATTTCATATAAAAAACATATAATAATGAGTTTATTTTAAGAAAAAAATACAATGGAATTTAATTAACAAGAAATTAAAAATTATAGAATTTTGAAAAGAACATATAATATAAAGTTTTTTTTTTTTCTTTTTTGCCAAATAACATATAATATAAAGTTAAAAAATAAAATATGGAAAGGAATCGAAACATCTAGATTCTAGACACTCAAACAATTGAATATACTCTGGGAAAAAAAAAAAAAAAAAAAATTGAATATACTAGTACATAAATTAATAAAATAAATAATTTCAAATCAGCCATTAACTTTCCAGGAATCTGCTACTATCAGTGGCTGCTGCCAAAACATAGAAATTAGTAAAGAAATGAAACCAGTTGCTTCTCTCAAGTCAAATTATGCCCATCTTCTCTCTAACAACAACAACAACCCTTTCTCTTTCTTTGTCTCAGATTCCTCCATGAACCAACAATACCCCTAATAAGCTTCCAAATGTCCCTCTTCTACCATTACCATCTACTCTTCTTCTTCTTCTTCTTTACATTTCTATCTATCTCCTTAAACCCATGTCTTGCCCAAAACGGTACCGTTTCATGCCCGCTCGACTTCGGTGTCCTCCGCAAGCTCATCACGGACTCTAAACCCGTCACTCTTTCTCCTTCCCAGGAATGCCAGTACATCAGGCTTGGCCTGCGACTCGTTCTATCGCAATACCTGCAGCGAAGTAATAACTTCTTGCCCCCACTTGACTCGGCCGAGTCGTGTTGGCGCGATTTCCAGGATTTGGTTGATGATTTTATCCCCAATTATGATGCTCGATCTTCTTGTGGCTTTAATACTAGCTGGATCTCCCAAGGCTGTATGAACATCACCACCAGATCGCAATTCGAGTCTTTGGTTCCCAAATCCTCGCTAAATGAAGTCGCTTCAGCTTGTAATCAGTCCCTTGAGAATAATTCCCCTTGCGCAGCTTGTACTCCTACCTTGTCAAGGCAACAGGCGTTGTACTTGACGGGTCCTTCTGTAGGGAACTTGACTGATTGTGCAGCATATCCGTCGATTTATGCGGCGGCGTTCGCCAATAGGTATGGACCCACTGATAGAGCTACTGCTAAGTGTTTGTTTTTGCTTGATTTTGTTCCGAAAAGTTCGGGTCGCAAAAAGAAGAAAGCTTTGATTTTGATTTTTCCCATTTTGGGTGTTGGATTGTTGATCATAATTGGTGGGTGTTGGCTTTTGAGGCGAAGATACAAGGGTTTGAAAAGGAAAAAGAAAAGGGATAGAATTGGTGGAGGAGCTGAGATGGGTTTGGGTTCTGGATTGGATTCAATTAAAGACAGTACTACTTTAGTTGAATATAAACTTGATGAGATAAAAAAGGCAACTAGAAATTTTTCCCGGGATTTCATTATTGGAAGAGGAGGCTATGGAAATGTGTATAAAGGTGAATTGCCTGATGGGTCTCAAGTAGCTTTGAAAAGGTTCAAGAATTTGTCAGCTGCTGGTGATGCTAGTTTTGTTCATGAAGTTAAGGTTATTGCCAGTGTGAGGCATGTAAATCTTGTTGCTTTGAGAGGGTATTGCACTGCCACTACTCCATTTGAGGGTCACCAGAGGATAATTGTGTGTGATTTGATGAAGAATGGGAGTTTACATGACCATTTGTTTGGTTCTGCAAAGGAAAAACTTAGTTGGCCTATTCGGCAAAAGATTGCTCTGGGGACCGCAAGGGGATTGGCTTATTTGCATTATGGAGCTCAACCAGCAATCATTCATAGGGATATTAAGGCAAGCAATATACTTCTGGATGAAAAGTTTGATGCGAAGGTGGCTGATTTCGGGCTGGCAAAGTTTACGCCAGAGGGCGTGACGCATGTAAGCACTAGGGTGGCTGGGACAATGGGATATGTTGCTCCTGAGTATGCTTTATATGGGCAATTGACAGAGAGAAGTGATGTGTATAGCTTTGGAGTTGTGCTTCTTGAGCTTTTGAGTGGAAAGAAGGCACTCACTATGAGTGATGAGAGCCAACCTGCCTCTGTGAGCGATTGGGCATGGTCATTGGTGAGGAGAGGAAGAACTTTAGACGTTATTGAAGATGGTATGCCGGAATTAGGCCCACAAGAAATCTTGGAGAAGTATGTATTGATTGCAGTTCTTTGTTCTCATCCTCAATTATATGCTAGGCCAACTATGGATCAGGTTGTGAAAATGTTGGAAACAGACCAGTCAATTCCTACTATCCCTGTTAGGCCAATTCCTCTAGTAGCTGAGATGGATGATATTGAGAGATCAGTAAGCAGTAGTAACTCAGGTCATCTCTCTAGTCCTGCTGGCTACCAGCCATTTACGTTTGAGAATGATCGCCCTTCTAGCCACAAGGAGGAAGGGTCTAGTTCAGACTCTAGACTAGTAGAATTGTTGTAAATTATGTAGATTTGCCAGAGAGCATCATTTGTGCATCATTTATACCTGATTTATTTGTTGATTTAGATGCCATGGTTGTTGATTTTGGAGCCACACCTCTGTTGTAAAAATACATGTAAAATGGAACTTGATTCTTTAAAAGATATAGCACCATTATAAAATTTTTTTTCCTTGTGATGTTTTCTTTTTTACTTATGCTATTCTATACCTAATAAGGTGTGATGACAAACAACTGTGCATTGCTTTCAAAAAGACTAAAAACCGCATAGAGATAGACCTATGTGTATAAACCAGTCAAAAACTTTCACTCTTTAACAAAAATACTCAAAATCATATAAACCGAAAAATGGATATGTGGTTGATAGAAATTTGTTGGTGATATATATATTCTCGCTATAGCTATAGAGATAGAGTCGACTTCTTTGACTGCCTCCTCCTCACTAAACAGATAATCCACATTTAATTTAATTTTTTAAGCTTATGC
The DNA here is from genome assembly GCA_949750685.1 of Vernicia montana. Lineage (NCBI taxonomy): Eukaryota > Viridiplantae > Streptophyta > Magnoliopsida > Malpighiales > Euphorbiaceae > Vernicia > Vernicia montana. The sequence goes on along the minus strand of CATKHJ011261997.1, from coordinate 13,741 downwards.
TTGTTCTCCAAAGCTAGTGTTCTTTGTGAAAATAATAAGCAAATCAACTTGTTATGGGAAAATTTTGATTTTGTGTTGGATTTTGTATTAATAGCTTGTCTTTTTTTTTTCTTTTTAAATTTAGTTTTGATTATGATTTAAACTCAAAATTTTACAATACTAAAAATGATTTAAGTACCATAAAATAAAAAATTTATTGATAATTTGTCAAAATTTGAATTTTAAATCCTTTAAAAGGAAAAATATAAGCATATAAAAAAAGTTTTTTTTTAAAAAAAAAAAATATAACTATTGTGTGGCTAAATCATCTTTAGCATTAAATTAATCAAATATAATGTTCCTTGTATTGAAAAAAATGAATGGACCAAGGAAAATAAAATTTTATAAGACCTCTGTGTTTGACACGTTGGGGTGGATTCAAATTCTTTGCTAAAACTAACAATCTATCCGTTTTTTTCTCTTTTTTGATGCCGTATATTTATTTTTAATATTTTTTTACTCTTTGTACTTATTTTATTTTTAAATATTAATTCAATTTTTTTTTCAAAAAATTTATAGAAAATTATATTTAATAAATGATATAAAAAAATAGCATACTATTTAATATATTTTTAAACTTTGTGAAAAAAAATATGTCCCAAATAAAATGAGACGGGAGAAATACTTATGAATTTAACTACGAAATTATTTATCGACATATTACTTATGGAATACCTATGAAATTAATAACATTTGTTCAAAATTTATCTGTAGATTGTTTTACCTACGTACTTGCTACGGAATTTATGTACGAAAAAATAAATTTATTTATAAAAATTTTTGTAGTACATTATCAACAAGCATTTTACATTCAGAAATATTTTGTAGGTATTTCTTTGCTAATTCTATTTAGCTATGGAATTTTTTCATTTAACTACGAAAAAATTCCGTACGTAAATCGTTATTTTTTTGTAATAAATTTGCTTTGAAGGTGGCCAAAGTCCTAATAAAGAAAGATGTTTCCTGGAATCGAGTGGTTGATTTAAAAGACTCTCCTTATGCTGTTACAAAAATTATAACCTTATCTACGACTGCTGGAAAACTTGTTTCGTAAAGAAGATGGAAAGGAAAGAGAAAATAGTGATGGTGATATTCCACTGTTTGATGTGATTAAAAGGGTATCAGAAGAGGCTGTGAGTAAAAGGGGATCAGAAGAGACTATGAGGGGATCAGAAGAGATTATGATGGGATCAGAAAAGATTGCGAGTAAAAGGAGATCAGAAGAGACTATGTATCAAATTCTTCTTAAAAGCAATATTAAACGTTCTCCTGATAATAAGAATTCCCCTGATCAACTCCCAGTCCTTTCAGCAACCAAAAAAGGAGTAACAGAGATTGTGGAGGAGATATTTAAGGAATTTCCTGATGCTGCTGTAGAGTGTCGTGCCCCAGAACATCCTCTTGATGAAACCCCTTTATTCTGCAACTAGAAAAGGTATAATAGAGGTTGTTCGAGAGATACTTAAAGAATATCCTCAGGCTGTTGAGCACATCAACGAAGAGGGCCAAAACATATGGCATTTGGTCGTTATGCACCGTCGAAGGGAGATATTTGATCCTCTGAAGGAAATGAAAATGCCAATGATCTGGTTGAACCAAGTAATTGACAGTAAATTAATGTTATACCCTGTTGCATAATGTTGGAGATACCCAATACTACACCAAAGGAAAAAAGCCAGGATCTGCGCTGCAATTGCAAGAAGAGTTGATATGGTTTGAGGTATATTTGAAATTATTATTTTTATTATCTCTTGAAATTGATTGTGTACTTGTATAGCTTGTAGAAGAGATTGTCCCCTCCTATTATGCCTTGCACCTTGAGTATGAAGGAAAAAGAACTGCACAAGAGATATTCAGTATTAAGCATGCAGATGAACTAAAGACAGCACAAGATTGGATTAAGGAGACAGCTCAATCATGCTCCACAGTATCTTTCCTTAAGGCTACAGTTGTTTTTGCCGCTGCCTACACTGTGCCTGGAGGTTCCATTAACGAAGGTGCTCCAGTTTTCATAAACTCTAATTATTTCTTGATATTCACAGCCATGGATGTTGTCTCTTTAGCAAGCTCCTTAACCTCAGTTGTGATGTTTCTCTCTATCCTCACTTTAACCTTTGAGCAAGAAGAATTTCGTCACTCTATTCCTTATAAACTTACATTTGGATTAACCTTGCTTTTCATTTCTGTGGTGACCACCATGCTTGCAATACTTGGGGCTACAATTTTGCTAACTATTCGTTCCGATAGAAAGTGGAGAACAAGCCTCATTTCTATTGCTATGAGGGGCTAAATCAAAAACTTCTCATTATACTAATTTTACAGGTCAAATATTGAAAATATAATATTAAATTTTTAAAAAAATTTAAATATATGCAATATTTATAAAATTTTCAAATTTTAAGGCCATGACCCCTTCATATCCTCACAAAAATCTGCCTCTGCTGTATTATCACACATCGAATAAGAAAAGGAATTTCAAATGGTTTATAATACCCACATAGAGATCAAGATATTTTTGTCTATAATATTTGTTTTGTTAATTTTATGAAATTTATTTGAAAAGTTCACATATTCTAATATAATTTGATTTAGTTATGATTTAATTTCACATAATTGAATTTGTATGATTGAAATAAATATTTTTTAATAATTCAAATGCAAAATTTTTTTAAAAATATAATTTTTAAAATAAATTTTATAAATTTTTGTAAAATTTATTTACTTCAAACGGGTGAATTTTAACATGTAAAGCTTACAAAATATATTGAAATTAATGTACTATTATATTTAAAGTATGAACTTCAGCTCTAATTAATTAGACTAAATTTCAAGTCAACAAAACACTCCCAAAGATCAAGGATTTGTCCTCGATGATAATAATAATAATAATAATAATAATAATATATGGACTTTTTATACGAGTATACGAATTTTGCATGTGGAGCAAATGATAAAAATTTATTTTACATTTAATGAAGTTCAGTAGTTCACCTTAAAAGGACATGTGTTGAATAATGACTCATAATCAATTTACACTTATAGTTCTAAGTTAAGGGAAGGATCGCGAAGGTGCGGAGAAACGATATCTTCTTGTGTGATTGATTTTTTTTTTTTTCGTTTATATTTTCTATTCATAAATTAATTCAATTAATCTCATATTACATATAACAATATGTTGTCTATTTTAATTTTTTTTTTTGCCAAGATGTTGTCTATTTTAATTCAAATCACAAAAAATTAAAAAAAAAATCTCAATATTAATCTTAAAATGAATTCAATAATGCTGGACCAGCAATTATTGAATTTTACGAGAATAGTTTAATTCGTGTTTCAAATCCGAATATTATTTTGCATGAATAATTTAGATAAATTATTGTTATTGACTATTTTAAAATATTTTATTATTTTATTGAATCCAATCCTCAAATATCTCCATTAATCCTTTATTAACTTGAAAAAATTATTTGCATAAACGATTTAAGTAAGAAATTCAAGTTGGAATCTCTTTTTCCCAATGCTTAAAAAAAAAAAAAAAATCGTTCATGAAAAATCTCACATTATTTACTTGAATTATACCATATGCATAAATAAATAATTTTTATTTATATGTGAGAGTGACAAAAAAAAAAAAAAAAAGAATCATAAGTTTAAATATTATCAACAATGCACACTAAAGTATAACCTAATTAGAAGTGTATATACAATTTGAATAATAGAGTCAAGTTTGATTCTTCATCCCATACTAAAAAAAAATATTATCAACAATAATTATTTATCATTAAATTAATTTGGAAAAATATCCAGCCTATAGTTTCCAAGTTGAGTTGCAACTTGCAACTATGCCCCATTGTACCACAAACTCAATAAGTAAAACGACAACAGCCCCACTAAAATAAGACGACCCAACAGCCAATAGTTACAAACAAAACAGGGATAGTGTCTTATTCAAGGAAGGCCTCCAAAAGAATTTGTGTGGGTTAATGTGCCCTTACTATGGTAATCTTTTGAAATGAGAGATTTCAATTTCATGACAAACAAGTATGATTGTATAAATCTATGGAATCAAAAACAAAACATGGCGTATTTGTGATTATTGTAATTTGGAAGAAGAGTGGCTTGCACCCACCACTTTTCATAATTAGCTGAATGAATCTTAAAAACATTAGCTGTTATGTAAATAAATTTGGAAATATTGAAACCATCATTGGGTACGTGAGCCTGTCAATTTTGTACTCTACTATGCTTGATAGTTGATAGGTCTCTCAACACAATCTTTTTATGATTTTATCTGTTCCTTCAGATTTAGAAAGGAAGCTCAATTTTATGATCTGCCGATCAAAGTTTTTTTTGGTCAAGTAGTTTAATTAGGAATGTTAGCTAAATCTCCCATCAGGGGAAAAAACAAAAGGATTGAATTAGGTTTAAATAAGTGAAAATCACCTTCATTGCAAAAGAAAGTTAATCAAACACTACTCGATAATTTAAACCGAATTCGAAAAAATAAAAGAAGAAAAAGAAGAAGAAAGGAGAAAAAATTAGAAATGAGAATGGAATTAGGTTGTTTTTTAGTATTTATTTCTTCTTTGAATATAAAAATATACCTAGATTAATGAAAAATATTTTTTGTTTATAAAAACTCATATTGTTCTATGTTATTTTATAGAATAACACAATGCAATTTTCCTATTTTATTGACTAAATTTGAATTTTAGAATAAATCATAAGGTATATATATATATATATATATTTTCGAATTTCCTATAGTATAAGAAAATTGATATATGATGCCGTTTGAGCAATTTATAAAATAAAATTTATAAAAGTGGAAAAAGAATATTAAAAAGGTAAAAGAGTCAAAATCGACAACTAGCAAGTTGCAAAGCTCATCAATCACCAATATCAGAGAAATTGATGAGACTTTTGAAAGACAATATGGAAATTAGAAAATTTAGATTCCAAAGAAATGAGGCGAGGCCACCAATGACCAAACCAGGGTTAGTTCAGGGTGAAGAAGAACAATTCATTTAAATATTCACTGCATTCAATCTATGAGAGCTGAGGTTTGAACTCGCAATTTTTCAACCCTAGAGACGTCTCTAAAACCATAAGGCTACAGCTCATAGGTCGTGAAATGAAATTACTTGTAGGCGTACCCCTTAACTGTCCAAGTCAAATGAGCTGATCCTAATTACGTGGATATACTATATTTAAAAAAAAAAAAAAACCTTCTATCTACATGTGCACATATGATAAGATTTGAGGTAGAGTACTTACTTGTAATTTGCATGACAGCAGCAGTGTTTTTAACAGTGAATGTAGATATCAGATTCAAAGAATTGAATTTACATTAAAATGTTATTTTACAAAATATCTCCTGCAAGAAGGTAAAAGAAAATTTTAGCTTTTCTTGAGAAAATTTCTTTTTACATCAAAAGATAGCTATCATCGCTTACTTATTTTCCTCTGCCGTGTGTCTGTGTCCATGTGAAAGTCGTGAACAACTCAACTTTTCCAATTAACATGCAAACGACAAGCATTTTACTATTCTTATCTAGACAAAAACAAAAGTTAGAACTAGCTGTAATAAAATTCAGAACCAGCAAGTCATTATAAGAACAGAAAGTGCATATTCAAGTTGTTGGGTTGAGAAATTAACTTCTCACCTTACATTCTTTTTGTAAAAGGTTCTCTTCCTTCCATTTTTGCATTATTCTGTGAGCTCAAAAGGATTTCTTCATATTTGTTCCATTTCCTTTACAATAGATACAGAAAAAGATTGGAGAAGTTAAATAGACAAGAAATGGCCATCAAAGAGGATATAGAAGATGATAATGTTAAAAATGGTGTGCACGAAGAAGTGAGAGAGCCACTCATGAGGAAGAATTTAGCAGATGAGGAAAATGGATCTACAGAACAGAATAGCAGCAAAGAGAGTGTTTGGATGGTTTATCTAAGCACATCCGTTGCTGTGTGTGGTTCTTTCGAATTTGGATGCTGTGTAAGTAAATTTCTTTTTTGGAAAGTAGTTCAAGTCAGGCATCAGCTTATGAATCTTAAATTTCAGCTTATGAAGTTTAAATTTGCTTCTGTTACTAATTTTTTAGACAAAAATGTTTATTTAGTTCTAATTAACTGTTTGCTTTCAGGCAGGCTATTCCTCACCTACTCAAGATGCTATAACAGAAGATCTCTCTCTATCTCTAGCAGAGGTAAGTTAATGGCATGCACCTTTATCTGTTAAGTATCTATCCTGCTAAAGATAGCATTTTTTAGAGAATATATTGTCAAGCATAAGGAAATTTTTACGGGATTCCTATTAAATAACATATTATGTAGCAGAAGATAAGAAAATGCCTTGGCTAACCCAGTTTTAGTACCATGACATTAGCCAACCTCAACTGAGGTCCATAGTGAACACTCTGAATGCATTTTGACAGGTTGTTTTTTCCAGATATCAGTGAGCCACCCCTAAATGCTGTGATGAAAGAATTTGTGATTTTCAAATTCCAGGATTAATTTGGAAAATTGCAATTGTTTGGAATTCATAATAACAAGTCTACATATATACATTGGCAACAGCTTGGAAGAACACACAATAGAAAACAATATGCATGAGAAGAAGAGGCATAACATTCTAAAATAATAGCGCTTATATCATTAATAGAAATCATTATTGGCAAAGATGTATGATGTTTGTGAATAATCAAACCATTTTGAATAACAGCAGCATATGGAATGAAGTATTATCATTGCCCTTTTGTGAGAAATTCATATATGATTCAGAACAATGGCAATGTTTCTGATGTTTGGCAATATTTCCAAACTTATATGTGATACTTTAACAATGGCAATGTTGTATGCAGTATTCTGTGTTTGGTTCCATATTGACATTTGGTGCAATGATTGGTGCAATCACAAGTGGGCCAATTGCTGATTTTATTGGTCGAAAAGGGGTAAGAAAGGGATGTTTTACTGTATCATTTGGGATTGAGGACTATTGTATGGGATTCAATACTTAAACATTTGACTATCAGATATCCACCATATAACATTGTGGACATGTGGAATGTATGCAGGCAATGAGAGTGTCTCTTGTCGTCTGTGTTGCTGGGTGGCTTGCCATTTACTTTGCTAAGGTTTGTGTCAAATCATTGATTCAGCTGAATGGATACCAAAATGATTTTCCACTTTCCAGAGATGTGATGCATTTTTATATTGATCAACATAAAAGGGGGCTTTGGCATTAGACATTGGAAGACTGGCAACAGGATATGGGATGGGAGTCTTTTCCTATGTGGTACACTTTTCTTTTCTTCTCCAGAATTTACTTCTTAATACATGTTTTTATACGAACTAATTGCTAGAATGCCTGTAGCTAATAACTTTGATTCCATTTTTGAATTTGATGGTAAGGTACCTGTGTTCATAGCTGAAATTGCACCCAAAAATCTTCGTGGAGCTCTAACAACTCTAAATCAGGTAAAGATATACACAACAAATTTTGAGAAACACCTTATTCAAGGATCATAGATAATCGTTTCATATTATTCTACAGCTTATGATATGTAGTGGAGTGTCTGTTTTCTACATAATAGGGACAGTATTATCATGGAGAGCTCTGGCATTAAGCGGTAAAATTTCTTGATCTACTGTTTTCAATATTCAATCATGAAAAGAATAGTGACAGGCATATTTTTCAGAACAAATCATACTAGAACAGGAGACTTACTTGTGAAGTGCTTGCAGGACTCATCCCATGTGCTATTCTGCTTTTTGGCCTATTTTTCATTCCAGAGTCCCCAAGATGGCTGGTAAATGATGACAATACAGCAATATTAAACATCTCTCTCTACACACACATCAATTGATAACATCGAAATTACATAAAATGCGTCTTATGAATGCAAATGCAGGCAAAGATGGGACGTGAAAAGCAGTTTGAGACTACACTAAAGACACTTCGTGGCAAGGACACTGATATATCCCATGAGGCAGCTGAGATCAAGGTTCTTAATCCTCAAATTTGGCTACAGCAGTCCAGCCCTTGTTGACAATGTTTTTGCAATTCAATTCAAAAGAAAATATGACAAAGAGGAGTATGTCTTTGCCTTACAGGATTATATAGAAAGTCTCGAGCGGCTCCCAAAAGCCAAACTGCTAGATTTGTTTCAAAGACGATACTTGCGGTCGGTTATTGTAATTATTTATCTCTAAACTCATATTTTTCTTTTCTTTTCAATTGATCTCATCTGGAAAGAAATATCCTTCACAAACTCTGATAATTCAACAATCAACATGTTCTTCTAACCTTTTACTTGTCTGACCAGATAGGAGTTGGATTGATGGTGTGTCAGCAATTTGGAGGAATCAATGGAGTTTGCTTCTATGTCAGCAACATTTTTGAGTCAGCAGGTAAAGAGATCTTAATAAGATTAATGAAAAACCTAGTGTAAGCCCTTTAGATCAACAAGAGCAAGAAAACATCAATTCTCTTTGGTTAATCAGATAACATTATAACAATATTCTTAACCATTCCCTTTAGCTCCTATAAATTCGTTTGACATACATAAGAAAATCAAATAACTTAACTTTGATCTAATATCTCAAAATTTTAGGCATTTAGCTCCATTATTGACATTCTAATTATTTTATTTGCACTATTTCAGGATTTTCTGCCACTGTTGGGACCATAACCTATGCCATTATTCAGGTTTCTTAGTCTAGCAAACTTTATCAACTTCAAAGTAGATTAAAATATATCCATCTAGCAGGAATTGATTGAAATGAATATATATTGCAGGTTGTGGTTACTGGCCTTAACACAACCATTATAGACAGAGGTGGAAGAAAGCCTCTCTTATTGGTAACATTTTGTTCAAATCTCATTTAACTCAGAAAATTGAGTTGGAAATATCACCTTTCACAGATATTGAAAGTTAAATTTTGTTTTCTTTGCATATTAGGTTTCTGGATCAGGATTGGTCATTGCCTGCTTGATAACTGGGCTTTCATTCTATCTCAAGGTTACCTCCAAACTATCAGCCTAACAATTTGTAACTTCTTTTTTGTCTTTCTGAAATATTAACAAGTAGAGTAACTTCCTATGAATCAGGATAATGAATTGGCACTCAAGGCTGTACCCATACTCGCCGTTACTGGCATACTGGTAATCTCCCAAGCATTTTTAAATACGCTATTCACCCAGATTGATCTCTAAAAAAAATAACTTTACAATATTTCTTTTTTTCTTTTTTTTCTCTCTTATAATTTTTCTTTGGGTACAGCTATATATAGGATCATTTTCAGCAGGAATGGGTGCAGTTCCTTGGGTTGTAATGTCAGAGGTAATCTACTTAGCAACATGAAGATTCTATTTGCAGATTATAATCCCATCAATATTAAAATAAAAAAAATCCCTTTTATTGCAGATATTTCCTATAAATATTAAAGGAGTAGCTGGAAGCCTAGCAACACTAGTGAACTGGTTTGGTGCATGGACAATTTCCTACACCTACAACTTTCTTATGAGCTGGAGTACCTATGGTAAATAGAACAAAAAATTTATTACATAAAAACAAGCCATAATTTTCACTAATAATACCATAAAACAATCTAAGTAAGCAATTAGGTAAAAGCAAAGGAAAAAAAATCACGAGGAATTGTGATAAACTGTGCATCAAAGACTTAAAAAAGGTTATTTAATTATGGTTTTCAGGTACCTTTTTTCTTTATGCTGCAATCAATGCCCTGGGTATCGTGTTCGTGGCAAAGGTGGTACCAGAAACCAAAGGAAAAACCCTGGAACAAATTCAAGCAGCCATTAATGCATAGAAAGACGGAGAAATGAAACCAACATCATCATCTTAGAAATAAATGCTATTACCTAGTTATGATCCAGCCAAAATGGGATTTGGAAAGGAACTGCTGGAGATAACATTGCCATTATTTCTCTGAAATGATCAATTGCTTTCTATCAGCAAGAATATCTGATGGTGTTCATAGTTATTTTAGTTGTGGTCAGATCATCTTATTTCTTCAAGCAAGTAATTATTGACTATAATAGAGAAAGGATTATCAGCAAAACGGAAATGAATACAGCTAAAATATATCAATAACAACCAAACCAAACTCCAATTTTGAAGTTTACATAATTAAAATTCGAGTGATGTAAAGAAGTTCTTGATAGTTGATAGTGAAGATTCAAAATAGCTGATCAATTTAGAGCTAAACTAATCTACAGGTAAAAAATATATGCATATCAAAACCATTCAAAAATCAAAATAAGATGAGGGACAATCACGAGAGAATCGATCGTACATAATTGATTGGTTAATCGTGATCAAGATTGCCAGTTGAAACGAACAGAGGAAAAGTGAACGACAGGGAAAAGTTTCCATCGTTCCTAAACGACTTGGAGAACTTGAGTCATAGTTATAAAAACGACAGCTCTCGTTAGAAACGACCTCTTCTTAAATTTGTCCTTTTACAGACTTGATTTATCATGGAATCAACTTATCGCATCAAAAAAGCATGTAAATAGGGCAGATCGTTCAGGGAAATTATTGGATATACAAGGATTTGAAATATCTCCATTGTTGTCTATAGGTGGGGAACTCAACCTCATTGCTTATTTCTGGGGATTTTAGGCCCCATAATCTTAAATACTTCTAGGAAAAGGCCTATTTTTGTTACATACGTAGCACTGTTGACCATATTATATTAACCAGATTATGTTTGGATAATATGGTTTTTTTTTACTAAAAAACAAAGATTCAATTCTTTATTTGCTCATCTGCTTTGAATTACGCAATCTTTATTGAAAGTGCATAAACAGCTGTATTGACATCAAATAATTACTTCCTCCGTTTCACAATAATTATCGTTTTAGAAAAAAAATTTTATTTCAAATTATTTATCGTTTTAAAAATTCAATGCAGCATTTATTAGTTTTTTTCAACTTTACCCTCATCCAAATTCCAATATTTCATATGTGTTTTCTTATTTGGTGAGAGAAAATAAATGTATATTTATCCATATTAATTAAAATTAAAGCTATTTAATAGTTTTCTTAATATGTGTGCATCCTCCTAAAACGACAATTATTGTGAAACGAAAGGAGTATTAATTTCACATAAGAATTTCATTCTAATTTGGTATTTTTGATCAGTTAGATCATTTTGGCAAGTTCCAATTACCAGAACATGCTTGAAGGACATATAGGTTTTGCAAGTCTTCTGTCAATTACTTGGGATCTAATCCATTCAACGAGTTTGAGCATACAGCCATAAGAGCAGATGATTCCATAATATCAACAATTTTGCGGTTTCTAATAATCTTTGGTGGTTTATATTGACTAGCTGGTGTTCCATTCTCCACAGCCACTTGTAATATCTTATCAAAGCTACCAGGCTTTACTATACATAATAACAGAGAGCCTATTTCACCCTTGTCTCTCTGAACTTTGTATATACCTCCCAAACCATCCTCAAGAGAACAACAACATCTCTTTAAAGCTTCAGCTGATCCTTGCAATTTCTCCTCCGGCAAAAGCATACATCCCTCTCCAACTTCTATAAAAACCTTCAATTGCTTTGGACTTGATTCCAAATCCAAGAAACTTGCATACTCCATAATCTCTGCTGCCATAGCATTTCTCATCACAAGCTGAAAACTCTCCATAGCAGACATCAAATCATTCTCTGTTATTATCTCATATGCAGTTTTAGGAGCTCTCATTATAAACTGCACTTCTGGAGATGAGTTATGAAAACCAACAACTCTCACAATATCGCCCAATCGGTATCGATATAATCCTCTATAAGTCGTCACAACCACCTCATATGTCTTCCCTACTTCAACATCTGAAAAAATCACAGTTTCATTGCCAATGACACTTCCCTTGTTCATATCAAACGGAAGAAACTCGAAATAGGCAGCAGTTGGGAGCATAACGAATCGGGTTGTCTCTGGAGGTTGCTTAATATCCAAATTAATACCCACAGTACACTCTGATGCAAAGTAATTTCCACCTAAAATCATTACCTCCCCTGCATAGTACTTGAGTTTGGAATAATACTGCTTCATGCTTCCAGTTGTAACACACTTAATATAACGAACATTAGACCACAATTTAGAAACAATCCCACCCCAATTCTTTTCCTCAAAAATCAACCGAAATCTCTTTGACAAATCAGTTTGAGGCTCACCAAGAACCTTAGCAACAGATTCTCTCATTGCAGGATCAGTAACTTGCATACCCACAAACCCATTTTCAAGATCATCACATAGTTGTTCCCATTTAGACTCTAGCATACTAAATGCTCTAACTAAACCTATAGCATACGGGGCACCAATTCCATCAATTAAATCAGAATTTCTAAGTGCACAAAGAAGATGGCAATACATTTGGTTCTCAATATCTGCACCATAAAGGACCTCTGGAGGACTAATGCAGGACAGAGCTTGAGACCAATTCGCTTTACCCATTTTCAGAAAAGGGTAAGCAGAGGCAGCCACAGCCTTGAACCCACCTCTTGTAGTTATAGCATCATCAATATACAGAAACCAAATGATTTTATTCACTTCAGACCTTGGTGGAAAGAGCCTAATTAACAAAAACCAAATCCCAATTTAGAGTTGAAGTAACTAATTAATGACTAAAAGCAACAGATTGATTCTACTAATTAACTAATTACCTTCGTAAAACTGCGATACTGCCTTGGTGAGCTATGTGGGAGGCAGCTCTTGATAGAGCTGAATCAAAGTATGGTATCAATTTGGGCTTCGTTGTACTAGTCCCAGAGCTACAATTTAAAAAGTACTTAAATCATACACAATTTGTCATGGAGGAAAAAAAATTGAATTCAAAGAAGTGAAGGCAAAATTTTCACCTGTAGAAGAAACAAACGAGAGGATCAACAGAGAGGATCGGAGAATCGTGATCGAGTTCGCCATTGGACATTCGATTGACGTGATCAGCATAATCATCATAGCAAGACAACGGCACTTGGCGGCGAAAAGTTGTGGCATCGATTGGCTCGTGATAGTCTAAGAGGTAAGGCCGCAGATAACGTACGCCAGCTTGGTGTTGGAGGATTGAGTGGAGAGTTTGAAGCTGGTGGCGCGCAGCGTCTTTCGTCAACTCCTCCAGCTTTTGCAGAAGCTCTTCGTCTGTCATCTCTTTGTGTGTGTGTGATACGGTGGCGATCCAAACAGTGTAGATTTGAAGAATCGGAAATTAGATTGTCAGGGACAAACAATCAATTTTCAATACACAGGCTAGGTCGGGTTTTGACTTTATCCATGCATTGACTCCAAGCGGTGGGGTCATTAATTTTTCTTTTCTTTTTACATCTAAAAGCTTTTACATTTTGATTTATTTTCCAATTATAGTCGGTTGTTTTTAGTTTTACTAATTGTATAATAATTTTTTAATTTAGAAAGGCATCCACTTATATTTTTTCATATATCCAAACCTTTAGAAGATATGAAGTGTTAAATTAATGTTCCAATTTCTTCATATTAGAAAATTATTAATATAATATGAAATTATTAATCCAATCACATATATTTAAATTATTGATTTATATTGGAATTTTATATTTAAAAATTATTAATTATTATCTAATACACAATAATATATATATATATATATATATATATATATATATATATATATATATATATATATATATATATATTA